>CABFWB010001052.1:31119-55186 GCA_902151455.1 Timema bartmani | reverse complement strand
CCGGAGATGTGGATGACATAAATAAAACAGTTCACTGGCGTCTTTAAAAATAGCCTGCTTAGTAAAATTATAACCTGTTACCGGAATATTTATAAAATAGGTTTGAATTCCTATAACAATGAAAACAAAAGAAAAATATTAAAAAGTAGTCCTCCTTTTAGTAACGTATTTCGTTTTAAAATAACAATCTACAAATATTATTTATGGGGCAAGTTGTTGAACTGTAATAATGTACCCCAAAACAAAATTAACAACCTCCCCAATGATACAATTTTGTGGGTTTTTTTTTACTTTCAAAAAATACATAACTAATGGTATCAATATAAGACCAATGGTATTGTAGCTTAATAATTAGCCTATTGGTTTGTATAAAATACTATTTTAAATAAAAAAATGTCGACCTACCGTTCTTTTATAGCAAACAACCGAAACGAATCAAAGAGAGGCATTTTACTTTTGACTGTTAAAAAAAACTACTTTAGCAAAAAGGTCGGTGATCTAAACTCTTTGATAAAAATGGTAGATGGAATTCTTCTTCTTCAAGATGAATCGATAAGTGCTGTAACTAATTGAGCAACCACAAAACTAACTGTATCAACATACCCCTGTAACAACTATACCCGCTTTCTCCTAGAACTAGATTTGAAGAAACAACTGACGGTACACTATTTCTAAACTACCCTCTAACCTCCAAAGCTTAGCCGTATCCTTGAATTCAACGTAGTAATTGTGGTAAAATAATAAATACAAATCAGGTGTTTTTTTTCTGTTTTAGGTTGTAGATCTAATTTTGTTTGATCGATTTCCCTTTTATTTTAAAGTGTATTTTTTTTAGGTTTTTTCATAGTGAGTAAAAGGATTTGAATAATAGAGTATTTCTGCTTGCAAATTATTAAAATTTATTGTTCTATTAGTTTTACAGAACTTAACCAAACCAAAATCTGTAAAAATAATCATATTTATCATCAAACAATATTTTCTCTCCTCTTTGATTTCCTGGCCTTTAACACTTTTTCAACTAAAATTTCTTATCAACTCCCCCCCCCCTCCGACCCCTACGACCGTTCCCATTGGGTGAACTCGCCAACCAACCCGCGCGCAAGGCACGCCCACTCTACTCTGTGATTGGCAGGCAGGTTAATGGTGCGAGTCGGTGCTGGGTGGACTCGTAACCAGAGAGCAACAGTGTTCTATGACACCTATTTTAAATATTTAATAAAAGGAAACTTATTTCCAAGAAAGTACAATATTATTATCCGTGCAATACTCTCAAGAAACTGGAAAAAACCAAAAGTATTTTGATGTCTTTTTTACTTGAAGGAAGAGTTGTTTTACCCTCGTTCCTCGGATGGTTTTCAGTGCCTGAGTGTGATCGTGTTTTTTGTATTATTTGTCAAGGCACTGAAGTAAGGGGAGGGGGAAGGAAGGTTGTCAAAGAAAGCCTTCGCCTTGTGTTTAAGCGCTTGGTCCACTACAGTCGACTGAAGATCAACTCAGTCCGAACAGAGAATTTGAGCAGGAAGCATCCAAGAGTCCTTCGGACCATTTTATTTTTTATTTTTGTTTGGATCTCGCTTTTTTTTTTATTATTATTTATTTTCAGATTATTATATTTCCATCTCTCTTTCTATTTTTTTTTTAAAAAACATCTTATTGTTCTTGACCGACGTGACAGTTCATAAATATTTGTTCCGTTTATTGATTTTCCTACAAAAGTAGTTTTCGTTGTGCTATTTATAATAATTTATTAAAACGGTGTGTTTAATTAACTTCTAGATATAGATAGATAAGTTAATTGTCGTTCGCCACAAGATTAAAAAAAAAAACCTTTATAATCAAACACAAGAAAAAAAATCCTCATATTTTTATGGATTACGTAAACTAAGTTTATTTTATTCAAAAATAAGATAATATCTTAAATTATTTCTATAGATTAATTAACGTAATTTTTTTTTGTGTGGGTTTAACATCAATTATAACTTTTTATTTTTAATTCGACAAATTATATCGAGTGAGCCATGGAGCTGAAGATTGGAACTCACCTTTGAAGACGTCTTCAAAAAGTTGAGAGGTCACCGTACCAGAAAGTCTACTGCAGAGACCTTGGAGGCGAGGTCTGAACCAGCTATGATGGATTCAGGTAAGTTTGCAGACAGATTTTACTATGGACAAGTAAGCTACTACCTATCAATATTTGCAATAGTATCACCCAGTCAAACATTCTATTTTATACACTATTTATTAAATGTTTATAGCTTAGTCTTATGAGCTGTAGTCTATATACTGTACCTAGCCTATTTAGTATGTTTATCTTTCAATGCATTAATAGGTCAAGCTAAACATATAGGTTAAGAAGAGAAAATAAATAGTTGTGACTCCAAATAATATTTGTTCTAAAATGGCAAATATTTAGATACACATTAATTGAATAAACACATAAACATATGATAACTAAAAGTAAAACCAAATTTAAATTTTAAGGCAGTGAAAAGTATATTTTAAAAAAATCATATAAACAAGCACACGCATCTTGTCCTACACGAGGAATAGGCCTCTATTTATGATAATGATAATTAAGTTCCTATAGTTTGTATGGTTAGTGATAGTGATAATTTTTAATTTAACTGGTTTTAACCAAAACAAAAAAATAAAAATAAATATAATTATAGAAAAATGCATACAAAATACACCATAAATATGAATAAGTTTATTTAGAGGCTTGTAGAATTTAGTGTAGTTTGTATGATATGATTAGTTGTCTTCATTACTTTATTATCTTGTGTCTATGATGATCCAGGCGAATGCATCTGTTGCATTAGTGAATGAACAAAATGAAATTTTCATAAATATAGAAACACATTAGGATCTACATAAGTTAATAGGGCTATCTAATGTTTGTTGGTAGGCTAGCCCCAAAATAATCAATTAATATAATCTTTAAGTATCTTACTATTTTAAAGTTGAACGTTATACAGCTTTCAAAGGGGTCGCCTCTGGAGTGCTGAGATACATGGCAGAGGTTCGGATTTCTCAAATTATCTAACAAGTAGCTTGACATTTAGAAGTATTACTATAGAAGAAATTACGGAGGAAGATGTCGACCTGTCTTTAAAACATAAACTAAAGTTAGCTAATTTTAAACGACGTTTTACGTGAAATGTCGCAGTTCTTAGATTAAGGTAAATGCTTAGAAACAGATATACCTTTCTTCAAACAAATAAAGTGATTTTTTAACAGAGTCACAAAAGAAAATGTTAGGATTGAGGATTGTTTTAATACTTTTGAAACTTTATAACTGTTTTTCTAATACTAAACACCATGGTGTGAGGATATTTCATATCAAGTAGGTGGTACCCTTAAGAATAAAAATGATAACTAAAGATATTGTTAAGATTTTTGCATGAATAAATAAGTAATTAAATAAAATTATTAGGTTTTTGTTTAAAGCTTATACTTTTTTTTAATCCGAATTTTTAACAAACAAAATAAACAAGTTATTTTGTTCCCTTTTGATTTATCCTGAATTTACAAAAAAGTGGCGGAACATTAACTGTTTTGGTTAAAACAGAAAATATTTCAGTTTTAATTGTAGCTACCACTGAAACAAGATTTAAATTAAAGAGTACGTTAATTTGTATGGTAAATAAAAGGGAAAAAATTGATAGATAAATTGAGGTTCCTGTTTTTACCAATAGACCTAAAGTTATTAAAATATAATCAGCAATATTTATAGCTAAGCGAAAAGCTAAAGTTTCTGTAATAGTTTTATCTTTCTTAATATTAATTTTTATTGAGTCAGATTAATATGTTTTATTAAGACACGTTTGTAAACCTTAACTAGCTGATAATGCCGGGTGTCCGTTCATGATATTTGACCTAGGTTGATAGGCCTATTCTAAACAAGGGAGAAAGTGTTGTTTTTAATTTAGGCCTGGAAATGAAAATATTTAAAGCAAGGACCGGTAAGCCTATGTGAAATGATCGAAACTTTTTAAAATAAAAATTTGTCCTCTGTATTTTAAGCACTGACTTCCGTTTATTTAATAGGGTCTATAAGTAGTTACCTTTCTTTCCACAAGTTTAAGTGGATCAATTTTAAAACTCTAGCAAATAACAAGATCGTAATTCTTAATTCCGCGGATGGCGTGGTTTGGTTTTTATTTCATTATCAAACTTATTTAGCTTGTATACGGTCAAAAATAAAGTTTATCCTAATTTGTTTTTTTTATCTTCTATTTTCTCCTAATCTATAATTTATTTTTTAATCAGCTTACCCATTATCGAAAACTATTAATGCCACAATTGTGGAGACATATTTGTGTATTTACTTTAAAAAAGTGTCAAATTTTCAAAGAATCTACTTTTCAAATATGTAGGGTCTATGTATTTTTTAAATATTAAAAACTCACAATAATGGGTCATTATAATATTATGCACAGTGATTAGTTAGACTTTTAAAATTATTTTCTGTTACGAAGGATTTAATAGTCTAATTATCCTGTTTCTAGGCCTGGAAAATATGGTTTTTAATTGAATCTCAAAGTAATTTGTTAATTATTTCCTATTTCTCAAAGTCTTAGTAAAAATTTAGGCATAACTGAAATTAATTTGTGCTAAAAACCAATATTAAGCTGGGGATGTATTAGGAACGCGAGAAAATATAAAGGTTTTTGCAATTTTTATATAAAAACTTTTTTTTTGGCAAAATAATTTTCTTCCCATTGTGATATCAACAGCTGTTGAGTATCTGTCATGTGCATAATGGCATTAAATGACAAACTTTTTTAAATTAAGAGAAAAGGTTTTTATTACATTCCAAGACACCTTTGACGGATATTTAAGATATGCTGAGGTCACCATGTAAAGATAATTAATTTTTATGTCTGTACAAAACCAATATTTTATTTATTTTGACCAATACAATATTTTAATATAAAAACTGCAAAAAAACTTGTCATTTCTCACTTCTCCTACATTGCTACTTAAGTAGTGTGTGTTAAATATAAATATGTAAACACATTATTATATTATTAGGTATTGAACTGTAGACTATATTATTAAATTAGTTTTATACAAGTTAATAGATATAGTATCTATAAATTGTATAATTTATTTTCTATTTATATATAGGTCTAATCAATTAATTGTAAATAGTTGGATACAATGTAAGCGTGATTTGTAGTTCACTTTAACAAATATTCAAGGCACCAGAACGTCTGTAAAATGGTAATATTATTATAGTAATTACCTATTCACAGTAATATAGATTTGCATACGCATATTTCAACACGACCAATTTACGTCGATACAACTGAGGTAGATATGTTCAGCCACAAACCAGGCCTAGAATAATTAATTATTTTGTAGGAATTCAGTCTGTTAATTAAATATAAAACACGTTTTATCATGGCCGGGAGCTACGTGATGGACACGGGAACTGTCTGACTCATCTAACCTAGTTTGCTGATGTTGAGGCAGGGGTTCAAATCCCTACCGGATCTATTGAGGTTTATTTTACGGTTTTTCACTTTCCCTCCACGAGAATTCCAGTGCGCTTACATTAAATTATGATTTTTAATCCCTACTTCACTAACGTAAGTAAATGCGCATAAACTGGACGAGCCAGTAGACATGGTGGTAAAAAATAAATTTAAATTAATGCTGTGTTTACTGTTGTTAGTTCGTCTTCAATGATTAACTAGGCGTTTGTTTGGAAAGTTCACGCGAAGTATAGCGGTAAAAGTTAAAATTAAATGGTTCCCCCACCTGATATGCAGCCGAGGACAAAAGCTATTGAACCATATAATATCTCGAGAAACGATTTAACTCCGCTCAGCCACAATAGTGCGGCTAATAACTTTAATGAACAACTTTAGTGTGATTTATGCCAACAATCCCATTGTAGTCTTTAATGACTTGACATATCATAATGGAACATGGTTAATTCAACCATCATTAAAGATCAGCCTATATTGGTGGTACTTTTCTCCTCGGGTAGGAACATTTCCAGACGGGCTTATAAATCTTTGAAATTTGGTACGTACCGACAACAAACGTAAACAATTCAAAAGTCAACTAAAAACTATAAACCTTATTATTATACAATAAATACGTATTTGAGAATAGTAGTCTATTTTTTCAGAGATACAGTTTTTCATCAAATTGATATGGGGCTTACACCACATGAACCAAATAACTATTTTTGGTGCAACAAGTCTTACTACCCATCCAGGCTATACGCATAGTTAATAATATAGAGATGAGGAATTTGTTATTTTAGAAGAAATGTGGACTACCCACATTGGCGAGGAGGAATGGGGGAAAAACACCCTCAACTGGGATTAGAGACATCATAAAACCAGAACAGACGAAGCTTACACCTTAAGCCACGCGCCCAGTGATGTTTATATGTTTCAATTTTTGTTACCAAAATAAAAAACGCTATAGCCACCTATTGTCAAACTATCCATACAATCAAATCCTCCTCACGTAACTATGCCACTTTGTGCGGACGTCTGCATCTGATGTCTAGACCTTCCACCGTCCGTCCGTCCGTCCGCTTGCTCAGCTGTCGAGCCGTCGAACGAATGCGCGACCAAACCTTACCCATAGGGCCAGGCGCAGAGCAACAAATTAGCACTCGCATTCGAAAAGACTCAATCCGCACCTGTTTTCCTTAATTTCTCTCAATATCCGCACAGCATTTTTTTGGATATTGTGTCATAAAATTCACACCAGACTGACTTAAAGTCAATTTATAATAAAATAATTTAAAATGCAAGTGTAATTTATCAAACGAATAATTATATAGACTTAATTTTATTCGATTATTCGGACGTACGAGAGAAATATGATCGGTAATATTGTTAGATAAACATGACCATGCTATTTTATTTCTTCTATTTGACATTCATTCTACATAAAGTGCGTGCACACATTTATAGTTAAAATAAATAATGTTTGTTCTTTACTAGGGTGTCTCGTGGCATGTTACCAAGGCAAGCAAATATTGACAAAACTGTACTAGTCTAATAAATTTTTCCCTCCCATTTAGTATCAAACTTACCCTTTAAAAAACCATAAACATCTATTCATTGCATTTGTGTAGTCAGATTGACAGTAAGGGGGTTAAACCTAACTATAAATACGGCCCTAAAAACCGTAAGTTAAAATCTAAATTTTCCCACTTTTATCTCCCATCAATTCCGTTGGCGCATTCAACCTATAAGGCGAACACATTAGTTAAATGGAACGGTGAAGGAAGAGGGAAGATATTGGTCTAAACTTACTGCTATTGCTTCCTACAACCATAGCGTAGACCTACTGAAGTTTTTTACCCCCTAGATAGCTTCCCACCTTCCTTCTGTGCAAATCTGGGTACTTTATTATAATTTCTACCTTTCTCATCCCTACCCCATTAAATTAATTAAAATGTGGATATCACAAGAGATAAGTAAGACCCATTTTTTTTTTTTTGTATGAAGGCTATAAAATATAGCAGGAATGGGCGATTTACTTCCATTATTGTTTCAAAAATATATTATTAAATTAATTAAAATTACTCTACGTGAATAAATATAGATTATAGTATAGTCAAAATATTTTTTATCTATGTTAAAATAATTAGGTTTAATAATAAGAATTTTAGCTATTTGATATATTGACTTGGCTTTTTCTCATTTATTACGCATGCTTTACTCAAAGTATTATATTTATATATATATATATATATATATATACATATGCTGAATAATTTATTCATAATGTTAAAGACTGTCAAGATATCCGTTGTAGAAGGAATATTAAATTTCAAATGCCCTTAAGATCAGTTTGTTTATGTATTTCTAATTTGGAATTAATTATTTTGCTTTTCTTTCTGGATTCTGTTCTAAATATAATTTTAGAGAGTAATTGTTTGGGACATTTAATTTTTCAAGATCAACCAAATTTATAAAAATGAAGACTTTTAATAACTATTGTTATAGTACAAAATAAGTTATTCGTAACACTTTCACAAAAACCCTTGTCTGCCACGATCTAGATCCAAAAAGAAAAAGCAGTTAGAGGTTATTAAATTAAAAATTAAATAAGAAAGTAGTACCAAAACACCTATTTTCATCTATTTACAAAAACTATTTCAACAGACTCTCAAGAAAAAAAAATATCAAACTAATAAAACGGCAATCAATTCAAAGGAAAGTAGTCTACTTTTAACTAATCATAGCTGTCTTTTCTATTTCCATAAAAACAATTACTAGTGTTCACAAGGTTCTTAGTCCTTTGAAATTTTAATTTGATTACTGGAAATTTGTTTCTATAGAAGATATTCTTCTTTTTGTTTCAGTTTTAGACTATATTTACAAGCACGTTTGGAAACTTTGGAGGAAAGTAAAATAAAACAAAGCTCTCGACATTTTTGAAAAATTTAAGTAACTACCATTTATTTAATGATTAAGAGAGCATTTAAAATTAATGAAAATATTTCATATTTAATTAAATATAATGTAAAGTGTAGCCTAGGTTCTACACAAATTAAGGTTAAAATGGGCACGTGGATTAAGGAGTCATTTAGTGATATTCGAATCCAGCTTATTAAGGGTGTATTTGTAAAACATTGTTTTCTACTTTGCCTCATTAAAAATGTGGGTATATTTCCTCTGAATTCTACCTTTTCATTCCTGTCTCATTAGTGTAGCAATACGAATATCCTTAAAGAGTGGTAAGAAACACTGCAAACAAAAAATAACTAGATAAATATATATTTATTAACACCAACATAATTATTTCGAAAAACCATGGAAGATTATGCGCTTAGTGCAATAAATGTCCGAGTCACATTCAAGTTTGGTGCTTCACGGGAGTGTATAATTTCACGGGGAACACAGTGTGCTCCGGTAGCGTGGAGTTTCGCCAGAGTAAGCAAAGCTTTGTGAAATATCTACCTGTGATATGTTCTCACTCACTCGCTTCCCATTTGACCAATAACACTTAGGTTCTGCTCTACATATCTCACATGGGAATTTATTTTCGTTGATATCTGGCCAATGAGTGTTTTACTGAATTATGAGGACAATTTACAGGTACAGTTTCAACTTACTTTGCTGATCTTGGCAACAAGCCACGCCACTGGTGAGCTCTTAGTTCACTTTAAGGTGGGGATACAAGGGTACAAGAGAAAAGGCCAGTATTTTTGCAGTTTTTATGGCAAAACTTTTTTTTGGCCAAAATAAATAAAATATTGCTCCAGTACAAACATAGAATTTAATTTTCTTCACATGTTGATATCAACAGTTGTTGAATATCTATCATAAGCATAGCGGCGTTAGATGATAAACTTTCTAAATGAAGAGAAAAAGTTGTAATTAAATTCCAGGACACCCTTGACAGATATTCAAGAAATGTTGAGGTCACCATTTGAAGAAAATTAAACTCTATATTTGTACTGGAGCAATATTTTATTTATTTTGACAAAAGGAAAGATTTGTCATAAAAACTGCAAAAATACATCGCCTTGAATATTAGAATTCATCGTTAGCTACAAGTAAAACTGAGAACCAGGGAGTGAAGCACATATGTTGAGGGATATTATGTTACTGTGGGTTGCTCACACTGACCGGAAGTACTTTGATTTCAGGTCAGATCTTGGTGTAAAGATTATGATTATTATAAATGAGGTTGAATGTTAAGGGCTTGGAATAAGCTGCTTCGTATTATTTAACATTACTTTTCAGACGTTGGTGATGGTATTTTTTTCTATCGCATATTACTAACCGTCCAAGATAGGCTTTATTTAATTAAGAAAACTGCGTAGGAATGAGGAAATTATAAATTAGATAAAATATTCCCGCATTCATGTGGAGGTGAAGTGATAAAGTATCTATAGAAAATAATGCTTAATACACCTGGCTGAGATTCGAACCCTGAACTCTCATTCACCGGCAAACCAGACCACACGAGACTGACGCTTTAGTTCATACTCCCAACAATGTTGATGCTAACCAATTTAGGTGTGTATGGATGTGTATTATTAAGCCCACTGTTCTAAGTTGTATAAGTATAAGGTAATTTTAGAGGAAATGTAGACGCATTTGTGTTGAGGGGAAACTATGTAAATATGTTGATAGTATGGACGATTTGTAATGAGACATAAAACCCTAAAACAAGGATAATTATTAAGATGAGAATGTAGGGAACCTGTGTTTTTTCAGTTTTTATATCAAAGCATATTTTTGACCGAAATAAATAGAATATTGCTCCCATACAAACATAGAGTTTTATTTTCTTCACGTGGTAATATCAACAGTTCTTGAATATCTCACATGAGCATAATGGCATTAGACGAGAAACTTTGTAATGTAGAGTAAAAGTTTTCATGAAATTCCAGGACACCCTTGACAGATTTTTTAACAACTGCGATATCACATTCGGATGAAAATTAAACTCTATGTTTGCATAGAAGAAATATTTTATTTATTTTGGCCAAAAAAAGTTTTGCTATAAAAACTGAAAGAAAACTGGTCTTCTCTCGATTTGCCTACATCCCCGCCAGCCTGTACGATGCCAAGATTTTAAATTTCGAACCTAATCGGAATCATTGCTTGTCAACACAATTCGATTAGTCTACGAAACTAACGTCATGCTTTGAAAATTTCCAACCAGCATCCTTTTCGAATATTTAATAGGCCAAGTTAAACTATTTAAAAAAATATAACTCATATAAATAAAAGCCATAAAAATTGACTTATAACAATGATAGATTATTCATTGATATAAACTCACATGTTTTAATGGTCAAGTAAAATAACACGAGTTTATGTATTAAAATAAAAAAACTAAACACGGTCACGTGACTATACTGAAATTCATTGATTAAATTTATGATTAAATTTTTAGAAAGGGATTTGGTTTAGTTTCTATAAGAAATTAAATACATTTTAAAATGTTTTACTTAATGAATCCGGGTCTAGAATTTATTTTGATTCGTAATTTTGAATCAAAATAGGATTATAAATTTTAAAGCTACCCTCATGCTTTAGTGATTTTAGTGAAAATGTTTTAATTACTACTGATACAATTTATTATAGTTTCCTCATAGGCACGAACTAAGGTACCCTGGAACCATCCTCGACATATTGAATCATTCAACCACGGTGATGGGTCTAGAGAAGTCGAAGAAAGAGTACTCATGTCCCGCGATTGATCGATAATGCTTTTAAACCTTTGTGTCCTCCTCGTGTTGTTGATGGTTGCGGGTGTTTAAACAAGGTAACGCGGGAGGGTAACACGGTAGTGGCGTGGTCCTGCACACCCGCTCCCGGTGGTGTGTCAACACACCGTGGACCCCAGAGGGGAGGAGACTAACAGACCCATCAGCCACTTCACGGCAAACAACTACACGCTGTGTCGAAATGTGAGGTCGCCACTAGTTTACTGACAGAACTGACTTTGGTGCAGAGACAAGAGACTTAAATTTTCCGGTAAATTTTCAAATAGAAAGATTCAGATAATATAACAACAAGGAAAATGTATCTGCTATTTAAGAGTTTGATTATAATATATAATATAAGTCTACAGTAGACCAGTAATGACCGACGTTAGTGGCACATTCAATATCAAAGCGCTGGAATTAATACGTGATTATAAAAAGAGGGCTGGAAAAAATTGTATTGTTTTATTGAAGATAAAATGATAAAGTTTCTGGTGTAAACTTTAAAAACAATCCTCGATTGCACTCGTTCCATTTAAAATTTGGAAGATTTTCAGGTTAAAATTAAATTAGAATTAATGCCTGATCAGCGGACGAATATAAAGTAGAATTCTCGGTTCGAACATTGATTTAGAAGTTTGGTGAGTGTCTGCTAGGAGGTCCGAGGTCAATGCTCAGTGGTGAAGATTGGAACTGCTCCTAGTATATAACTCGCAATATATGCTTGGCAGGTTGCCTGTACATCAAGCAAGGCTCAGTAGTGAAGATTGGAGCTGCTCCTAGTATATAACTCGCAATATATGCTTGGCAGGTTGCCTGTACATCAGGCAAGGCTCAGTAGTGAAGAATAGAACTGCTCCTAGTGTATTACTCGCAATATATGCTTGGCAGGTTGCCTGTACATCAAGCAAGGCTCAGTGGTGAAGATTGGAGTTGCTCCTAGTATATAACTCGCAATATATGCTTGGCAGGTTGTCTGTACACCAGGCAAGGCTCAATGGTGAAGATTGGAGTTGCTCCTAGTATATAACTCGCAATATTTGCTTGGCAGGTTGCCTGTACATCAAGCAAGGCTCAGTAGTGAAGATTGGAGTTGCTCCTAGTATATAACTCGCAATATATGCTTGGCAGGTTGCCTGTATATCAGGCAAGGCTCAATGGTGAAGATTGGAGTTGCTCCTAGTATATAACTCGCAATATATGCTTGGCACGTTGCCTGTGTATCAGGCGGGAGAGAGAATCGCAATGGTGAGGTCCGGAGCTGCTCCTACACTCAGACACAATCTTTTAGGAAATTGTATATTGTATGAAGCTTTTGGTTAACTACCTCGTTTCCTAACCTCCCCAATATTAGTTTTTTAAGATATTAACAGAGTCCCCCGCAAATAACTTTTGCTATCAAATGTTGCTTGAGCCATCATATTTAAAGAAAATTAGGAAACTTTGAAATAAAAGCATTTAATGCTGTTATCTTACACAGCTATCTCAAAAATTTTAACTGACTATGGTTTATTATATAAACTTGGTAAGCTGCCGTATTATGTATGAGACTCAAACCACACTCTGACTTCTTGCGCCATCTGTTTTGGTAATTCATTAAATAATATTTTTTCACTCACCAAGATTTAAAATATAAACTTATCAATATTTCAAATTCTGTTTTAAAATGTAGAGATACATGGAAAATTGAATCTTATTCCCTTCACACTTGGAGATTACACTAGCAGAAAAATGTTACCCTGTTCAGGCAATGTATTTTGTATTTGATCTATTAAATAAAATCTAACCATAATAAATTATTGTGACTGATGTTGTAGATCATCCTCAATTAAGTGACACTACATCATGTCTTTATATAGGCCTACACAAATAATTAAATAAGAGTGAAGCTTTATACTAGATAGACCTGAATAGCTCAGTGGTATGGATATCTATGTTCATAGACAAATGTCTAGAGTTCTATTCGCTAATGAATTTTTATATTGAGTATAATAATAATAATAATAATAATAATAATAATAATAATAATAATAATAATACTTAGCACCGCGTCTTACTACCCGTTCGGGCTATACGCTTAAGTACTAATTACACTAGTGGTTTAGGAATTGTGAAGGTTGAATTTAGAGGAAGTGAACCCGCATTTGCATGGAGGGAGAGTGGAAAACCATTTAGGAAAAACCCCCCTCAGTTCACCCGACCGATAATAGAACCTCGATCTCCCCGTCCTCGGCAGTCGAGCTCAACACGACTAGCGCGTTAGCCAACTACGCCACCGAGGCGGGTCTATATTGAGTATAGAATTGGAGAATGGAATTCTCTAAAAACTTGGTTTATCTCAGATAGATTATAGTAATTTAAATAACGAAATTATATATATTTCAACCAACGAGTCATTTGGAGTATTAAATATTAGGTGAAATATATTGTGCTTGTGCTGAGGAACCATCAGGGTGGATATCTTTTGAGTAGGGCCTACCATTAGAATAATCTATTTTATAAAATGTTGTTTAAACCACCAATTTAGCGAAGTGGTTAGTGTGTTCCCTTAGAATGTATCCTGATAGTTCCTATTTTATAGTTTTGATTATAATTAAATAAATTAGAGTAGTACAACCTGTCCCAACTTGTGGGGCCAAATTGCATAGTGCAGAAATTCGAGCAGGTCACGAGCAAAATAATTACATTTCGGTTGGACATGATAATGGTAATAAGCAAGTGACACTTCTAGTTTTGAAACATTTACTTATAACAAGGGATGTAGTAGCTACCAGGGAGAGTGGGGTGGACTCCCCTATGACTCACTGTGACCTGATCCATCACCCCTCACCACCGGCGAATTGTACTATTAATTAAAAGTACCTTTAATAAAATGAAGGAAAATGGTTATCGATAGTCAAAAATTGAAGATAACATTTTCTGTCTTAAAGTGTGGGACCTATTTCGGATAGTTGAAAACCTTAACGTAGCCCCCTTTCTTTGCCCCTAATATCCACATCACCATCAGTCACAGTGAACTGTATAGTTCTAGTTTGGTAGGCCTACCACTGAAATAAATAGATTTGCTCTTTCTTAAAACCAGTATGTGGGCAAGTAGAATATAGTAGCAATATGAAAATACAAATGACTTAGCTTGTTTTTGTGTCACCATTTTTTTGATAAATCAGGTCGGGATTACTCCTTTTTTATATTATTATTTATTTTAAACCTCGTTGAGATTGGTGGGCCAGAAGAAACAAAGTTCATGGTCAGTAGGTTGGACCACGTTGATTTAAATCACTAGCAGTAAACACATAGTTATCAAATTAACTACTAATTTTAATACTAACAAAAAATTACTAAAACAATAAATATTTTATGCACACACAGGCTATTCACTGACTCGTCAAGTCGGGTTTCGAGTCCTAACTAAAGGCACACGTTTTGAGCTTTTTTAAATTATTGTTTTCCCATTCTCTGTCTCCTCTGTCACTTTCTTCATTCCGGCTCCCAAAATGAGCATGAAATTGCAGTGCGCGGTAAAATACGCGGCAAGTAAAATAAAAAAAAGCTTTCCCTAAGTCTGGAGTTGGCCTCTCTGATGCCGGGATCACGATCAACTTAAACTTAACTTAACGTAACTTAACGTAACTTAACGTAAAGAACCTCCTTGTGTGTTTAAATGGAAGCGATCACGATGCAGTTAACTTAACGTTGACTTGCAGTTAACTTAACGTAAGAGATGTCCTGGGAGGTCTTTTATTTTACTTTACGTTACTTGAAGGGTATAACGTGATCTAGCCAGCCAATCATTATGTGAGTGACGTCAACAGGGCTATTTAGTAACTCATTTGTTGGTTTTATTACCAATGCTTACTCTTTAGCGTAAGTTCTAGTGATCAGACATTGAAACCAAATAATTAAACTAAAATAGGAAAGCTAAATTTATCAACAAAAAAATTGTAATAGATATTTATTATATCGATTGAAAACTGTAAACATTCACAGATCATCACTGTACAAATAGTACAAATCACAGATCATACTCGAGAATGAAGATGTTTGGCTCGAGTTGTTACGTTAAGTCACGTGAATCGTGATCACACATACGTTAAGTTAACTTTAAGTTAACGTTACGTTAAGTTAACGCTAAGTTGATCGTGATCCCGGCATGAGCACCAAGCAACAAGGATGGGTTTAAAAGGAGAGAACGAACACACGGGAGGGGGGCGAGAGGGGTATAAGAGGTTCGGTTTATCAAATCGATTACAAATTCCCAGTTTGAGCCGTGTCCCAAATGGAAGAGCAAGCACAAGTTTGAAGAGAGGAGTCAAGACAAGCATCTGAAGAGGACAATATTTCTGTTGTGAGCAGGACTACCGGAGCAGGTAGAGTGGGGAGGATAAAGTGAGAGCGAGCTCTGTCCTCGGAGGATACAGCGCAGGAGGGTAAACGAGGACAAAAATATCAGAGGGGACACAATTTTGTTAGTATTGAATTACCTTTGTTTTCTAGGTTTACCAAAAGACTTATAAAACATTTGACCCGCCTCGGTGGCGTAGTTGACTAACGCGCTAGTCGTGTTGAGTCAGACCACCGAGGACGGGGAGATCGAGGTTCGAATCTTGGTCGGGTGAACTGGGGGTGGTTTTTCCTAAATGGTTTTCCACCCTCCCTCCACGCAAATGCGGGTTCACTTCCTCTATTCAACCTCCCCAATTCCTAATTCATTAGCGTAATTAGTACTTAAGCGTATAACCCGAACGGGTAGTAAGACGCGGTGCTAAATAATAAATAAATAATAAAAATATAAAACATTTGAGAGATTATTATAGAGGAATGCAATTTCATTTTCGATTAAAAAAATAACAAGTGTGAGGGGTCATGTAATTGGTGTTAAGAACAAGAGGATATGATATTGATGGGGGGAAAACCATTTAGTAAACATCACCATTATACACCCGTCCGGGAATGGAACCCCGATATCCCTGTCATCGACAGTCTAGTCAATTGCCACGGTGACGCCTTAGACCATGCTGTTAAAGAAGTGGGTTATTTTAATGCTAATACTATGGCTATTAGTAGTAGTATTATTAGTCATAGAACTCACTAAACCCAGGACAGTACGTCTAATACGACACACCCAAAACTAGCACCTTCATATACATCCAATAAATAGCATGACGGACCCGTATACAAATAATATATCTTCGTCAGCAACTTACGAAGTTGATCCATAGCCTGTGGTAAAGAAATTTCTAACCATTTTATCATGAAACGGGCTGGATTGATTCACGAATAGCCCTTGTGTTAAACTTTCACTCACAACCTGCTTCGGTGGCCGCATGCTCTAACGCGCTACTCTCGTGTTGAACTAGATTGCTGAAGACGGGGAGATCGAGGTTTGATCCTGGTCGGGTGCACTGGGGGTTGTTTTTCCTAAATGGTTTTTCCCCCCTATCCCTTTGAGCAAATGCGGGTACATTCCTTCTAAAATAAGCCTTCTTAATCTCTAGCCCATTAGTGTAATTAGTACATAGGCGTATAACCTGACTGGGTAGTAAGACGCCTTATTAAAAAAAAAACACTAACACTTGCATACTGCATTTACGGTAAGAATTACTCTCTGAAAGGTCTTTTTTCCTACCAAAATCCTACTATATAATAGCTTTCTGGTAGGGAAAAAGGCCTTTCAGAAAACAATTCCTACGGTGAACAGACTTTAGGTAGTTGAATGTTCTAGGCTTCACTATCATAATTGACTGGACTAACGATCACAGGAAAACCGGGGTTTTTATCCTGATCGGAGGTACTCAGGATGGCTCTTCCTAAGTGGTTTACCACTATCTAGCTATGCAAATGTGGGTACACTTTCCATAAATTCAATCTTCTTCGACCCGTGATAAGCGTAATTAATTCATCATGCTTCAGGTAATAATAATACGCGCTGACAAAACAACTATAAATAGTTATAGACTACGGAAGCTTTTAATTAATTGGGTGTAGGAGGGAAAAAGGGGCAGAATGAATAAATTTCCCATTTAAATTAGAAAATAAAAACAACTTTGTAACAACAAAGTGACACGAATGACAAAATAACAAAATAAATTATATAAGTTATATAAATAATTTATTTTTAATTCATGTGTATCATAAAATATCATGTCATGATTGTCCACAGGATCAGTCCTGATATCTGAATTAATTCAACTAAGTGAAAAATGACAGCCTAGACACGAGAATCGAATCCTGGAATCTCTATAAGAGCCAATGCTATCTCTACCACTGAACCGATAAGCCGATTACATTGTGGATAGCTCTGAGTGGCCAATATTTTCGCCAATTACACCAATAATTAGACTAAATACAAAAACAAATGGTTGGAGATTAATTTAAATACGAGACGAGCTAGGATGTCTCAGTGTTAGAGCATTTAAGCTCAAAGCCAAAGGGTAACAGGTAAATAATATTCCTTTCGACATTGTCTACTTATTGAATTTCATCTCTCATGCATTGCTCCAAATACGTATTTTAATTTTTATAAGTAAATAACTTCACCATTTATTTAAAATTTAAGTGGAAAATTTGTGGGTGGAAGTACGTAAGTGTCCCATCACGGTGACCTTGAATAATTTTTTTTTGTCGCTACGTCTCAATACCCGTTCGAGCTGTACGCATGCATATTAATTACGATAATGTAATAAGAATGATAAAAGTAAAACTTAGAGAAATTGTACCCACATTTTCATTCAAGAAGGTTTGGGAAACCATTCCGTAAAATGCACCCTCAGCACACCCAGCTGAGATTTGAATCCAGACTTCCCCATCACCAGAAAACTAGACTTAATGAGCTTGCAATTTAGTCCGTGTATAATTAATGGATTATAACAACAAATGTTAATTTATATACTAAGCTATATTTAAAAAAAAATTGGATTACTCTTAGTAAGAAAAGATCTTACTTTTGTTATAAGAAATAATATTATATAAAGAGAGTATAACTGGTTGTTTTGTAAAATGTATTTCATCACATAAAGTAGTAAAGTGTATAATGTATAAAATAAGTTAAGATTAAAATTGTAATAATTATAGAGGTATCTCACTACTACAGACATGTTATACCATTTTATCTAATATAAATCTAATGAGATTGACTCCATATGCAAAGGAAAGAATTGGGGAGCAACAGTGTGAATTTTGATGAAATAGATCAACAAAGGATCAGATTTTTACCATTCGGTGGTGATAAAAAAAAGTGCGATTACAACATGACTGTTCATCAACTATACATAGATTTTAAAAATGCCCATGATTCACTTAAAAGAAACAAATTTAAATGAAATTTTAGTTAATTTTAGGATAACCCAAAAAACTTGTCAAGCAAATAATTGAGGTATTTTTGAGTGATACGCATGGCAGGGTGCAGATTGGACGTAATTTATCACACACTTTTGAAATACATAATGGTTTGAAACAAGAAGATGCATTTTCCTCATTACTTTTTAATACATCCCCACGCTATTAGGGTAATGCAAGAGAGTAGGGAAGGGTTGATTTTTTTATTTAGCACCGCATCTTAACTACTTGTTCAAGCTAGGGGGGAAAGTGGAAAATTATCTTGGAAAACCACCCTCAGTTAACTCGATCGGGACTTGAACCTTGATCTCTCTCCCATCGTCAGTCTAGTTTACTACGAGAGTGGTGGGTTAGACAGACGATTTAGCTTCGTTGGGAAATAGTAAGGAAACTGTTGCAAAGAAATACCAACATTGTATTAGAAGCTAGCTAGGACGATAACTTTGAGATTACTTTCAACTACATATCATTTGAAAGTGTTAAAGAGTTTAAATATTTAGGAAAAATTTAGCTAGTAATAGATTTATTAGAATGGAAACTAGGAAAAGAATACAGTAGGGAAATTCATGCTATTAATATGTCAGTAAGTTGTTGGACCTGTCAAGGAATGTTAAACTCAAAATATACAAAACAATAATTTTATTGGTTGTTCTCTATGGGTGTGAAAAAATGGTCCCTTACCTTACATGACGAAAACAAATTTAGGGTGTTCGGAAATAAGGTGCTTAGGAAGATATTTAGTCCAAAATGGGTTGAGGCTACTGGTGAGTGGAGGAGATTACATAATGATGAGTTACCTAACCTGCACTCATTAAAATACATTTATAGGATAATCAAGTCTCGTAGATTTCGGTGGACAGGAAATGCAGCGCAAATGGGATAATCTAGAACCTTATTTAAGGTACTGACTGGCAAACTTAATGGGAAAAAGGCTATTGGGAAGACCTAGACGCAGATGGGAGGATAACATTAGAATGGACCTGAAAGAGAGGTAATGAGGTGGACTGGATAGAACTAGATCAAAATAGGGATAGGTGGCTTACTTTTGTATGTGCGGCACTGACCCTTCGAGTACCTAATGCCATAAAGTAAGTAATGTTAAGACTAGTATAGCGATATTTGTGATTACAAAGTATTGTTAGTTTAATTTTTGTTATAAAAAATAAATAAATAAAAGGAATAAAATTGATTTTAACATAATGGATGTCGATATAACATTTCTATTTAATTAACAGAGTTAATTGATAATTGAGTAATTATTTTAGATCAACATCGATCTTGTTAAAATATTTTTTTATTCATCTTGCCTGATTTTAACTAACTGGTATTTAAGCCTGTCTTAGCCAGGGAGCTTGGGGCTTGTTTGAAATAATAAAATAGACTCATTAATTCATTTAAAATGACTATATAATAATTAAATGAAATAATAGACTAACATAAAGACATGTGGAATAAATTAGCATCATGGTTCATCAAGCTACGACACAAAAAGTTGTTTATTTTTTAATATTATGTAACTCTTAGATATTTAGGTGTGTAATAGCAGTGCTATGGATCCTTTTAAGATAATCTTTATTTTGTGGGTTTTTTATTATTTTTATTTTTTCATCTGCCTCCACCAAATTAAAACTTTATATAGTACCATAGCCTATTTAAATTTTTGGTTTTTATTAGTTTAAACCCGCCTTGGTGGCGAAGTTGGCTAACGCGCTAGTCGTGTTGAGCTAGACCACCAAGGACGGGGAGATCGAGGTTCGATTCTCGGTTGGGTGAACTGGGGTGGTTTTTCCTAAATGGTTTTCCACTCTCCCTCCACGCAAATGCGAGTTCAATTCCTTTAAATTAAACCTTCCCAATTCCTAATCCATTAGTGTAGTTAGTACTTAAGCGTATAACCCGAACGGGTAGTAAGACGTGGTGCTAAATAATAATAATAAATAATATTAGTTTAGTAGTTTTGAGGACCTCACATTTTTAATCTATTTCCCGGAACCCTATTTTTTTTATATCCAAACCTTTCAACTTTTATGTCATCTGGGGTGATCATTTTACCAATTAGATAAATTTAAATTTTCTTCTGCATTAAAAAGTAAATTTTCTAATATTTTTGGAGATATTTCAAGCTATTGCTCCTCCCCGCAACCCATTTTGGTTCCCACATTCCCATTTTGAAATTTTAAGCCTTATTTGATTTAAATTTTCAACCACACCGATAATAGTGTTTTACATTTGTTGTATCTTATTGTATCAATTTCGAGATCTCACATTTCCCGTTTTACAATTTTGAAATTCCATTTATTCAGACATCATTTCATTATCCTGGCAGATATACCTACTTACTTACCAAATTTCAATTTTATTTTTCACCAAGAAGCATTTTTTCTATTGTCTTAGACCATTTTGAAATCCATTTTAAATTTCAAGTTTTTAGTATCTTCAGATTTTTCATTATTTGGGGCTTGCAATTATTTAAATTTTCTATTACACTTAAAATAATTTTTTATTTATTAGTTTTTGCAATTCTTACCTCTCCTTCAATTCTTAATTTTAAAATTAACACAAACTTTAGTAATTTAAATATTTGTTTGCAAAATTTCTATTCTATACCATTATGAAAGGTGTTTTTTTCTAAAATTTTTGGAAATTTCTTCTTGATCCACATTTTGTAACTTCAAATTTTAAAAACTTGGGATTTTTGTGTGGGTTTTTTAACTTCTCACCAAATTTCAATTTTTTACCTTGCTGATAAATGGTTTATAATTTCAGTTTTGTAAATTTCCATCCTGGACCATTTCTCGTACACCCATTTTGAATTTTAAATGTTCAATCTATTCTGGTTATTTGGTTTTGACACTTTATATTAATTAAAATATTTCAATTTTCTACTTTACATAGCAAAAATATGTTTAATTAATTAGTTTTAGAAATTTTGAGGGAAACCTCTTTCCATTTTAGGGTCCTTCATTTCTGAATTTAAGAATATTCTCACCTGCCAGGCAAATTTCAATCTTCTTACCACACTGATAAGTAGTTTATTCTTTTAGTTTTGTCAGTTTGGAAACCTCTCCCCCCTCCATATCACCATCCCCCACTTATAAAGAAAAATATTTTAACACTCATTTTGTTATTTTGCAGTGTTCGCCCTACATTCCTGGAAAATTTAGCTTCCTACCTCCTTTAAAGGTTTTTTTCTAATTATATCCCTCATCTTTACACCCTAATCTTTCATTTGGGTAAAAATTAAGGGTCAGTTGATTCGAATTTTGAAAAACCAATGAATGCATTTTGTTTTCCATCCTTGAAAACCACCAGATATAAAATTTCCTTAAAATTAAATGGGAAATAACAATTTTCTAATAGGTATTGATTTAGGGTAAACCTATTGGAATTTCAAAATAAATTACAACAGGGTTGTATTTAGCTGCATTAGAAAGAAATCTAATTTCAGCACGATCGGACAAACTTAATTTTTTGGTCCATAAAGTAAACGCGGGGACTTTGTGGGGTCCCAGATTCAGCCCCTTTTCAAATTTTCCAGGTTTAAGATTATTCACATCAGTCTTGGATACCCAGGAAACTCCAATTTAGAATTTCAATCTTCTAGATCACAAGGAAGTATGAAAAAACCTCCGGAAAGAAAAATAGACAGACACGGAATGGGTTTTATATTATAGATTATAGATATGATAAATTGGAAATCTAATTACTAGAACAAGTTGTTTTAGATAATTGCTACATATAGGCCTAATTAAAAGGAATAAAACATATTTTAGGAAGATCGATGTTGATATGAAATAAGTATTTAATAATTAGCCATTAACTTTAAAATGCTAATTAAATGGTCATTTTATATCAACATTCATCATGTTAAAATCTATTTTATTCTTTTTATTTATTTTTTAGCTTGTAACAACTTGATCTAGTTCTATATCTTTTTTTTTTATCATACTCATTATTGCTATATAAATAGTTTAACGGTATAAGTATAGTTGTATAATTGTCATTACAAATATCTTTATATAAATCTTAATATTTAACATTGTAAATATCTTTGTCATCATTATAAAATTATTTATTTATTGTATATATTTAATGAGCACTTTCTGAACCGACTGATTTTATAACAGAACACGAGAATCTCTATGAGCGAGAGCAAAAGATCCCACCAATTTTTTCCGGAAAGGTATTTTCACAAATCTTCTTAGGTTCTTTTACATGGCACAATCGACATGGCACAATCGACATGGCACAATCGACATGGGACCGACGGCTTTACTTCCTTCCCCTCCGAAGGAAGTTGTGCTACGCAAAAGCTCAAGAAAAATCCCTGCTGGGTTAGAACCCCCGAACATCGGGTCCAGAGACGAGAACTTTACCTCAATACCACCGAGGTCAACATGATTATATTAATCTTAACATTTATATATTATATACTTGACAGCCTGATGAGAAGCAAATGCATTTCGCAAAGCAACAGATTATACTTTATTCATAAAATATTCCAAAACTACTAACAGTAATAAATTAATATACTAGAGTAAACCGCTTATGTTTACCATTTCTAAGATTCAGATTTGGATTAGAGATTCAAGATTTGTATGTAAAACAAATATCCAGGTTCGTAGAACAGTCGGCTCGACACAGCTCTAAAAGAGACGAAACCTTTCCCCATATTTTGTCCCCTCCAGCTCCTGATCTGTTCCTATATCTCCCGAGACTCGGCCGTGCTCAGTGTCAATATTGACCGCGCGGTCCATGGGGTTAGTTTGGCTTGGTTTGGGTTTTTTGTGTGCAGGGGGGGTGCATGATGGGGGGCCCTTTAGAGGGCGTGTCTTGTGTACCGCGGGTGTCGCATGTCGCTAATGTGTTGTCGCAAAGAGCGTCAGGAATTCACTCTCTCGACAACGGCATTTATATGTCCTTAACAATAACAACTTTTGAATGCCGCGAAATGGTGGGGGTAACAATCCCTTTGCTTTAATTTTTAGGGAGGGATAACTTGAATCCGGTGGTCATGCAGACTAGACGTCAAGATTGTGTAGTTTGGTTATACAGTCGTTAAGGTGACGGGGTTCGAGTACCAGCCGAGTGGTCTGAAATATGTTTTTCTTAAATTCTTTTTTACCATCCCTTTAATCCATTAGTTTATTTAAATGTGGATATCCTGGTAGGGTTATAAGTAGAGATAGGGTAAAATAGCATTAATTTTAAGTTTTTTTTAGCATTAATTATTGGAAATTTAGCGTTTTGTGGCATAATTTAGCATTTTGTAGCAAAATAGGTAAAAATGTCTTTCGTCATTGTTTTTAGGGCCTATACAAAGGATTTATGATAAAAGCCACGACTAACGGAATGTGGCGATTAGCCGGATGGGCTGTGGAAGGCACAGGATGCAAGTAAAACCCGAGCTGAAGCACACAGACGAGTGAAACTCAATGATTTTTTAATCACTTATTTCCGCTGAAAAACATCGTTTTATAGAAATTCTCAGCATTTTATTTAAATGCACAGCATTTTCAGGGAATT
>CABFWB010001052.1:8511-27812 GCA_902151455.1 Timema bartmani | reverse complement strand
CCGCCCCCAACCAACACGGATGTAATCATGTCGGGTAAAATCCCTAAGATGCGCCCTTGTTGACTTGATCCACTTCTGTATTCTCTAATCAAGGAGCAAGAACCATGGTGACGTAATTATTAACATTAAAATTAATTTAGCTCTTACTTCGACCAATCTGTATAAAGAATTTACTTTCAAAGTCCAAGCAACTTTATAAATCTATACCTCTAATGGCGGAAAATACATACGACAATACTTTTTTTAAGTTAGCAATAAAAATAAAATATATCTTTGTGCTTCTAAAAACAATAAAATTACTCATCATATAATAATAAATGAAAAGTTTTCTATGCTGTATTAAAATATAATTTTATATAAAATAAAATTAGTAAGTCATATTAAGGGACTTCTTTTGGAATTAAGGGAATGTGTTAAATATTATGAACCATGTTTGGATGGAATTAAATACTCCATAGTAGGTTATTTTATTTGTTATTTTATTTTATAATAATAAAGAAAATTGGTGTGTAATTTTATACGGAGGTATAAATACCAATACCAAGTCATAGCTTCTCACCACCACAGATTACTATAAATTTAAAATAAATTGTGTTTTTGCTAGACGTTAGTTATTGAAATTCATTATTTTAAATCAACAACTTGTGTACATTGGATGAAGCATGTCCTGAGTTATAAACAGCATAAACTTGGTTAACTTGCCAATGATAGTCAAATTGTTCTGATAATATGTTTCATCTATTCAAACTACCAAACTTTATTATTTATATAATTTATTTGCTATATTTTCCTCTTTATCAAACAAAGTTAGACCGAATTCAATAATATTTTTAATTAACTAATGCTCAAAATGCCACCATCTAATTCTTTGAAGTGACAAGATTTATAAATTTCTCCTAATTTTTTGGGTACGTGCAAATATTATTGATTTATTTGAGGTATTTAACGTGCACTTTCTGAACCGACTGATTATATCAGCACACGACTTATAAACCAACTTAAATCTATAAGAGACACAACATCCAGCCCCCAGCCGTTAATTCATCACTATAGAAAAGAAAACCCACATTTCACCGATAATAATTTTTTTGGCAATGCCAGGAATCGAGCCTGGGACCCTTAGCTTAGTCTACAGAAAGGCTAACGACTGATATAAGGTGTCAAACGCACCCTAATAAACGACTCAAGTTGATTTCAGACTCCTCATGAACTATGTTGTGATTACGGATCCAGGCTCATCTATTTGGACTCTTTAGTGAATCCGGTTTATCAAGCCTGAGAAAAGCGTTCCAATCGTTAGTTAATGATTCCTCTTAATATAATTGAAGATATAAAATGTGTCAAACTTTACTAAAATAGCCTTTGACCAGTAAATTCTCTCTAACTAAGCTAATCATGAATTATGCCGACGATACGCCGCGCTTACACCGATGCAGACAAATTATCTGCGCAATGCCCTTTGTCCATGGGTGATGTGTTTCATATTTGTACCACCGATGATAACTTGGCAATGGGAAAAATCTTTTCTTCCATCTTGTCTGTTTGCGCTGCAAGCTTTATTGCCTGTTATAGATTTATCTCGATTAACCAAAAAACAACAACCAAAGTCAAGGCTATTTTATCTTTTTAACATTTGGTAAAAAAGAGAAAACTCGATATTATGCCGATACATTTTAGGGTGGCTGGCAATAGAAGCCGGTGCACTTTATTTCCACAAAAAAATTGTTCAATTTATTCAAAATTGATATATTAGGTTTGGCAAACCCCTTTTGTATTCTGTTTTTAATTTTTATGATTTTGTTTTGTCATACACAGTCAATAACATAATCTCTTAATGCCTTAGTAAGTCACCAACCCATGTCTTCCATTCGTTGAGGTTTGCGTCAGCTTATTCGACTGATGGGTCTGCCCCGTTCCCATTTATATTTTTGACGCAAAGATCTAAGTTATTATTAATATTAAACTTGCTTCGGTAACCGCATGATCTAAAGCGCTACTCTCGCGGTAGATTAGACTGCCGATGACGGGAGATTAAGGTTCGACTCNTACTCTCGCGGTAGATTAGACTGCCGATGACGGGAGATTAGGGTTCGACTCTCGGTCGGATGTACTGAGGGTGGTATTTAAAAAAAAAATCTTTTTTTATTTAGAGCCGTGTCTTACTACCCGTTCGGGTTATACGCTTAAGTACTAATTACGCTAATGGGTTAGGAATTGGGAAGGTTGAATATAAAGGAAGTGAACCCGCATTTGCGTGGAGGGAGATTGGAAAACCATTTAGGAAAAACCACCCCCAGTTCGCCCGACTGAGATTCAAACCTCGATCTCCCCGTCCTCGGCAGTCGAGCTCAACACGACTAGCGCGTTCGCTAACTACGCCACCGAGGCGGGTTATTTCCAAAAGGATTTTCCATTCTCCCTTCACGCAAATGTGAGTACACTTCCTCTTTATAATCTCCCTGATCCCTAAACCATTAGCGTAATTAGTAAGTAAGCGTATAGCCTGAACAAGTAGTAATACACGACGCTAAAAAATGTTATATTTATATTATTTGGCGGGAACCTTAAGGGAACGGGAATCTTATTTCTTATACAAGCCCATTAGGTCTACTTGCAAATAGCTTAGCTCCCTCCTAGTTACGGTTTATTTTACTCCATCGCATCTTAACACCCTTCGAGTCTATAGTCTAGGTAAGCATTTTATATCCTTTCAATTGTAAAAATGACACCTGGACACGGGAATCAAACCCGGGACTTTTGAATTAGTAAGTAAATGCTCTAAACACTGATCTATCGAGGAGTCGCCCCGTTCACTCATATTTTAAGGCTGAGACACGGGATGAATCCTTGGTAGCTCAGTGGTTAGAGCATTAGTGTGCTAAGCTAAAGGTCCCGGGTTCGATTCTCTTATCCAGGTATCATTTTTCACTTAAAATAATATTTTATTTAGATGCGGCTTTAATCGTAACTAATAGTATAGGGACGAGGAAGGTAATTCAGATGAAATTTACTCACATTTTTAAGGAAGGAAAATGTGAAACTATTAATTTTATCAAAAAAACACCCTTAGTAGTCTACACTCAACCGAGATTCAAACCCGGACCTATCTGTCACCGGAAAATCAGACTATACAAGCTTGCTATTTAGTTTGTGCTACCATCAAAAAGCTTTTGTGTCAATTATCCTAAGATTAATATTTAAATGAGCTTTATTTACAATATTATATTTGAAAACAAAATCACATTTCATTACTTGTATATATATTTGAAATTAAACCAAGCAATCTGACGTGTCTCTTGGTTTGTGTTCGGTTCAAAGCGCCTCGATATCAACAAATTAGTTCTTGGCAGTAGAATCAACAACGACGCTATCTTGAGCTAGGACGAGTATATATCTGCTTGTTTTTTTTTGACAAGCCATCCATCAAATTACTGCCCCATGCGAGATAGCGCGACCCCGCCGGATCAAAGGGCTCAATGAAAGCCGTTTACCAGCTCACAAGCAGAGGAAGCTCGTAAGGATGGTCCTATCCGGAATAACTAAACTTGGGTCATGAAACCTTTTCAGGGAATAGAAAATGAAGGTATTGAAGCCAGCATCGACCAATTTTCAATATATTTAGCTTCCAGCTGTTGTAATTGACACCATCTATCAAATGTGATACAACACATCTCATGCCGGGATCACGATCAACTTAACGTTAACTTAACGTAACGTTCACTTAAAGTTAACTTAACGTATGTGTGATCTCGATTCACGTAACTTAACGTAACAACTCGAGCCAAACATCTTCATTCTCGAGTATGATCTGTGATTTGTACTAGTTTTACAGTGATGATCTGTGAATATTTACAGTTTTCAGTCAATATAATAAATATCTATTACAAAATATTTTTGATAAATTTAGCTTTCCTATTATAGTTCAATTATTTTGTTTCAATGTCTGATCACTAGAACTTACGGTAAAGAGTAAACATTGGTAATAAAACCAACAAATGAGTTACTAAATAGCCCTGTTGACGTCACTCGTATAATGATTGGCTGTCTAGGTCACGTGATACCCATCAAGTAGCGTTCACTTAAAGTAAATAGACCTCCCAGGACATCTCTTACGTTAAGTTAACTGCAAGTCAACGTTAAGTTAACTGCATCGTGATCGCCTCCATTTAATCACGAGGAGGTCCTTTACGTTAAGTTACGTTAACTTAACTTTAAGTTAACGTTAAGTTGATCGTGATCCCGCCATCAAGGTGATGCATAGGAATTGATCTGGACACTTTTTAAACTATCAGAAAAGATTATTTAACCGGTGGATTCTTTTATTTTCAGTGATCCACGTCTTACTACCCATCCGGGCTATCCGCATATTTACACTAATGGGGTCAAACACTCGCAAGGATGCAGAGCTGGAAATAATTAGGTAAAAAACAACTCTTTAAGAATTCGATTCCTGACCTTTCGATTCACTGACAAACTAGAAAAGATTAAACTGGTTCCTTAGTTCGAACCTGGGTGGCAATATTATTTTTAACAACTAGTTTAATTAATATGAGCTTTCAATGTTCCGCGTTTTACATCCTTCCGGACCACCCGCATATTTACACAAATGAGGTATAAATTAAGAAGATATCGGCTACTTTAGAGGATTTGTACACGCATTTACGTGAAAGAAGACTGATAAACTCTTTAGGAAAGAAAAACCTCAATGCCACCATCCGAGATTCGAACCACGACCTCCAAATCCCTCCATCTCAATCGGTTTAGCCGGAAAAGACGACAAATACGTCTTAAAAATATTACTAACTCAAGAGTCAGTTAGAAACGTAGTTAACATAATTATTTTTCACTATCACCTAGTAAAAAACAATTTAAAAAAAACCATAATCAATTTGAGACCTGTCGTGATTGATTGAGGCCGAAACAAAGAAAGTGACATATCTCCACAGATGAACAGGAAATATAATCGACTTAACAGATGTAAAAAAAAAAATAGACTTTACGAGAGCTCATAATAGCCCACTCTAGAAAAAACATACATTCGAAATCGACTTGGCAAAGATTTTGAAGCTGTTTGACATCTCTAACGGGACCATAAAACGATTGCCTTAATAAACTTTTCCTTTAAGAAACATTACACACATCTTCTCCAACTCATCAATTCTCCTGAAAGGAAAACAAAATAAATGGTCGTCCTAAAACATTTGTCCTCATGTTTGTACAACATAAGTGCCTTCTGGATTTAAGGGAGGAAAGGAAGGTTGATTTAGTTGTTAATTAATTTTGGCAACACCGCGCTGATATAATGTCGCAACGTGATGCCGAGCAGAGTTTTTATTTATGGAACCCCGGCTTCTTGTAGGGTACACCTCTGCCAATAACAACAGCAACAAACTGCTTCTGTTGGTTCTATCATCTGTTTTCCAGGACAACATGTCGGCACAAAGCCTTTGAACTTTTTAAACTATCCCCGGGTAACGCCCACTAATGTCTGTGTTCTTTTTTTTGTAATTTTATTCCGTTCTTATTTTAATTGTTCTCGTTTTCCTCATTCCCGTTCTAATGATTATCAACACTCCAGCAAGATCTTTTTTTTCCTACGCAACTTAGGGGCTTACTATCCGTTTGGACTATCCGCAAGCAAGACGTTCGCAATCTATAGTGATAATATATGTTTTGACGTGAATACGTCTTTAAATTTGCTACCATACGGGGGCAATCCAAAAAACCTAATGATAACAAAATCGGGGGATACAGTTTGGTGTTGTAGTTTCGAATCTTTCCTATACATCCAAAATTAAATTATACCACTGGATAACTAAAGGATCAAAGAATTCATTACGATAAGCGAGAACAGTGACGCATCACGTGCGGTGGAGGGGGAAGTGCCGCCATTTTGAGGTTATTTTGCTACGTATCGAGATTTGCAATTAGTATAACTTTTGACTCGGAGAAGCTACGATGTTCGTTTAGGTTTTAATCGTCAGCTGTCGTCAAAATCTATCGATTGTATAATTAATAAAGTTATATTGTAACACAATAATTATTTGTTTCCTTGCTTTTATCCTAAATACATAAATAAAAATATTTTATATAAAAAATATAACCCGTTACATAAACGTATTCACGTACAACACACGGCCGTGTCCATGACACAGCCACACCCCATTTTTTTATTAAGAGCAATGTGCCCACATTTGCATGGAGGTAAAGTAGAAAATCACAAAGAAAAAACTCTATAACACAAACCGGGGTTTATTGTGAGGTTGACACCTTGGACTATAAATAATTATTGAGTTAGTTTCTTAAAAAAAAAAGACTGTGCATAAATTGTTAAAATTTTCAAGCTATCACGAATACATCATCTATACATTTAATATAGGCCTAATATGATTTTTTAGCACCGCGTTTTAAACCAGTTCGTGTTATACGCATATAATAAATGGAATATGTTATTTTATAACTGGTTTTCAATTGGGGGATTTTAGGGACACTATAATGTGTATAGAGGAATAGCAATATAACATTTGAATATCAAGTCGTAAGCCTGCTCTTAAAACATAGCTCATTAGTTTGATACATCTTAAGTGCTAAATTAAAATGTACTTATTATGTTTTAAACTTTTGCCAAGATTAGTTTATATCAAGAGCAAAGGAAGAGTAAATGCTTTGCTTGTTTCACTCTCAACCCCTCTGGGTACGCCATTTACTCGTAACCTACTTAAATGGTTCCCATTCGAACCATAACTTTCTATACAAACCCAGGTTTGAATATGATTTTCCGTCATTTAAAATACATCGTTATAATTATCCTGATCATGGCTAAATCTTCATCTTGGTTCGCCCAAAAAATCCTTTATATATTCCACTTAATATGCTAGAGCTACGAGTGCCTGACACCTCCTATTGGGAGAGAAATTGTGCTTGATGATAAACAAAAGCAAGACAAAAGTTATTAATAGTAGCAGAGCTGACACCAATAATAATTCATTAAATATCAAAATTGGAGCGAATATATTAGAAGTAGAAAGTCAATGTTGTTATTTAACGAGTAAAATTACAACATATGAGCGAATCATATAGGATATAAAAAGCAGAAAGGCACAATCTAAAAGATATTTCTTCAAGAAAATAAGCTTAATTATTGTATCATATATTTATTGGCCGTGGACTGAGAATTAATTTCTTAAAGTTGTATGTTTGGAGCACAGAACTCTATGGAAGTGAAGCTTGGACACTGGGGAAGCCAGAAATAAATAAAATAGAAACATTTGAAATGGGGTATTACAGAATAATAATAATAATAATAATAATAATAATAATAATAATATTTAGCACCACGTCTTACTACCCGTTCGGGTTATACGCTTAAAGTACTACAGAAGGATGCTAAAAATTAGGTGGAATAATAAAGAAAGAAATTATCGGGTTTTAGAAATGAGATAAGTTTGTGGAAACATATTTCAAAGAAGAGAGATTGGCTGATGGTGGGGCAAATTTTGAAGCATACAAGATTGGTTAACTTCCAAACGGAAGATACAGTGGAAGGGAAAACTGCAGAGAAAGGTAAAGATTAGAGTATGTGAAGCAGATAATTGAGAATGTGGGATGTAATAATTGTGTAGAAATGAAGAGTTTGGCACAGAATAGGAAGAGAGGGAGGATTACAACAAACAAGTCACGAGACTAATATTATGAAATCAAAAACCCTTAAGAATGGTTTTCTTGGAAAAACCATCAAATCGTATTTTTAATCACAATAAAAACTCTTCAAATATAAATTTAAAGGAAAATTGTTTACACTGCTTTAAAAAAAAATTCAAATGTTCAAAAATCAGTTATATGTAAATACTCTCAAAAAATTAATATTTAAAAAATAAATGGTACGGAACTCCACACGGACTTTCTCGCTCTATTGTTTAAAAATGGAGATATTTATTCAAAACTCGTAATATATATAAAAAAACTAGCAAACCCAAGCATAAATTGCACTATACTTTTGTAAAACATTTTTGAGTCCACGTTTTGAGTTTTATAATTTACTTTTTAAAGAATTTAATGTCCTCATTTGTATGTTTGAACCGATAAAAAAGATCAACATTGAGTCCACAAGGGTCAACACTTCGTATTAAAATTTCGACTTCCGGTTAAAATTCTCGACATTTTATTAGGTGTTGCACAACTTCAGGTCAACGCATTGCTATTAAATTCCTCATTTATAAAGTTTGACCAATAAAAAATGTAAATATTGACTATTGAGTCTAAAATGGAGATAAATCATTGTTGTACAAACATTTCTCCTAAGAGGTTTAAGGAAAAATAACATAAACCTTTGAGAAACTTACTTATATTTAATTACTCTATGGCATTGAATAATTATTGCGTTAAATCTTAGGTAATATCGCTTTACAACTGAAGCTCACAAAATTGTATTAATATATTTGCCAATATCTCAGAAACTGTTGGTTTTATAAAAATATATTTCAAATAAAAGTTATTTATTTTTAATAGTACTACAATTTTGCAATGATAAGCTATTTAGTTTCTCAAATAGTTGAAGAGATACGGAAATTTCCGCTTCTCTAAAGTACCCTAAAAGTCATTTTCATGGGAAAATGAAAATACCCAGTTTATTTATAATCTTAATATACGTCTGGATACGAATTTTAATCAAAATCGTTATGGCTGATTTTAAGAAAATCGATTTTTTCTATTTTTTCTCTTTATTAAACTACGCTTAATTTTAAGTTTAAATAGACATACAGACAGACGTAATTAAAAAGACCACTTTTTAGGGTTCGAGGGGGAGGGGGGGAATGAGACGTCGACATACATCAACATTTCAGGTTAAATTTTCTTTACGGTCATAATACTTTACCTTTAGTGTTCGAAAAGTTAAAAAGTAGGCTATATGTATTTGCATATAGCTTGAAAGTTATTGGTTTTATAAAAATATGTTTCGGATAAACTATTTGTATTATAAATAGATCTACATATTTCCTATGATAAATAATTTCATATTTCAAATATTTTTGGAGATATTATAAAAAAAAAAGAGAATTTACACTTCAGACCGTAGCACTTAAAGTCATTTTGCCGAAATATTGAGGGTAACCATTTTGTTTGGAATATTTATAAATGTTTTGAAATGAAATTTAATCAAAATCGTTATAGCCGATTTTGAGAAAATGTGACTTTTTCTCTTTTTGCCCTTCAGTAAACTACCCTTAAATTTAGGCTTAGATATCCAATTCCAAAAATACCTCGGGGCAAACCTATTATAAAACCCTAGATATGAAGTTTTAGCCCGATCTTTATAATAGTTTAGACTCTAGTTGGAAATACACACAGACAGTCAGATGGAAATTCAAAAACCACTTTTTCGGATTCTGGGGTCATGAAACGTCGAGATTCATCAAAATATTGATTTCGATTTTTTTGACGATCACAATACTTTATCTATCTGTAAGATAGCGAGAAGGTAAATATAGAAACAAATTCATATTTATCATGAAAACTAATTCCAAGGTACCCATTTTAAATCCAGTCATAAGGGCTATTTTTAAAATATTTCAAATTTTATAAAGTCCATCAAAGGTTAGCTACCCTTAAACTAATCTATTTCTAAAAATGAAACATACACCATGTAAAATAGTATCTAGATACAAATTTTAAACAAAATCTTTATAGCTATTTTCAAAAAAAGCAAATTTTTCAAATTTTTCTCTTTAAATGAGAAAGTAAAAATAAAATAGATATTAGGTAACTAATAGCCAAGGAAAGGCATTGGATGTAAAACGACTCTCTATTATGGATACAAATTGACGTTCAGCGGTAGAAGAAAATGGCTTTACAGTAAGTGCTCGGTGGCTCAGTCGCAAAACTTTAAAATACAACCAGCATCCACCAAACACACTTCTAACAAAAGCCTACTCCCTTTTTATTGGACATATCATTGGGTGCTGTGAAATGTAGGGCGTACGTAGTCCAGAGAACACAACAGATATTGTATTCAGTATCTTTTATGGAAATATTTTAACTTATGCAATATAAATAGAGATTGAAAAAGTGGGTCCAGTGAACACTTTCATTTTTAAAATTGACTATCTCATGTTTTCATATTTGAAAAAAAAACACAACCATAATCTTTATGTTTTACCATAAAAACTAGCACACCCTTCTACTGTACCTGAAGTAGTTTTGAAAAGTGAGGCCTGATAAAGGCATAATTATCTGAGAGTAAAGCACAAAAGATTACCCATTAAAAAAAAAAAGCAACGTTAATTCTTCTTTGTAACAGTAAATTTCGCTGAGTGTCAGCTCTCCTGTCTCTGATCAAAGTAGCCTTACGGTCCAAATGGTGTTCTTCCCCACATGCCTAGACTCGAGGCCATGCGCAAGAACAAGGATGAGTAAAAGTAAAAGGTGAGTGAGAAGTGAGTAACAGTGATTTGCAATCTAATAGGTCACGTGCGTGCAGGCTGCCCAATAGAAAACATATCCACGCCGCTTCACTTCTCAACCACCCTTAACTTCTACTCACTCTAATTCTTGTATAAGACCTTCATTATTTCTCTTAGTGGACACAGATGCGTCTCCTTAAATTCTACTCACTCTAATTCTTGCATAAGACCTTCATTATTTCTCTTAGTGGACACAGATGCGTCTCCTTAAATTCTACTCACTCTAATTCTTGTATAAGACCTTCATTATTTCTCTTAGTGGACACAGATGCGTCTCCTTAAATTCTACTTTCCCCAAAAAGTTACCTTTGATTAACCAGTGGAAATTTTAAGCCTAATTAATCAGACCATGGTGACTATAAGAACAGTTCCTTTCTCGGGAAAAATATCTGAGGTAGTCGAACCTAGGACCTCTAGATAAGTAGCCAGGGGCTCAGACCATTAGACCAAAAGGCCGGTCAAGAGTACAATAAAAGTGTGCCTTGGTGATATTCCGCAAGCCGCCACTGTCTGACTTGGCCTTCCGTCAGTGTGCGAGCGTCCATCTTAACGTCAACGTTCTATACTCGTTGGTTAATAAATCTGAGCGCTTCGTCTCAAGGGTGCGGGAGGCAGAGGGGGGGCTAAAATGTCCCCCAAATATTCTTTTAATCTTGCAGGCAGTGCTGCATCCAACAGTCTTCTAAACTAGATATCTATCATCCTTAGTCTCTTTGAGGTGAAAATTAAGATAAAACAGTAGGGTTGATTGGATGTCAGGGTGTGAACAGAGATCTAACATGTTGGTGCAAGAGTGGGCTATCACATGGATGTCGCTCATTTGACAGATTTGTCACATCATTTACAGATACGTTTTTTTAGAATCTTACAACGTCGGTAAATTACGATGTCAGACATAAAAATGACCCTTTTATTGGCCACTATGATAATTTTGTTATAGTTTGATTTTTTTATTTCATTAATAGGGGAAAATGTGAACTTTCTAAATAATTAATCATTATTATTATTATTATTATTATTAGCACCGCGTCTTACTACCCGTTCGAGTTGTATGCACTTACGCTAATGTGTAATGGTAGGCTGATTGTGAGATGAAATGGAGGACCTACAGCTTAACATAGGATCCGAACCACAGTGGAGGCCTGGCATTCCTCACATTCACAAGTTGTGATTAATACACGTATTGTCAGAGGTGAAGGAAGGGTTTGGTCATTAGATAAGTCTGTGCCGGGACTGAGGATTGAACCCCGGACCCTCAACACAGAAGTCAGACACCTTACCCCTAGACCACCAGGTCACTTTAAATAATTAATAGATTTTGATTAAGTTTGGTGGCACTGCGGGACTGGGAAACTTTTGCTTTGATTTGTTATTTCATTCACTTGGTCGTTAGCCAAGTAACACATTACTGAGACACACACACATGTGGACACGTGGACTGGGCGTCACGCTCGTCTAATCTGGCTCGTTGGGGAGGGAGATGTTGGGGCTCCCCTTCAGGTAGGAGAGAGGCTACCACTTCTTTATTTGAGGTATTAAACGTTCACTTTCTGAACCACTTGATTTTATTAGCACACGAGTTATCAAATAACTTAAATCTAGAAGAGACACAACATCCATCCCCCAGCCGTTAATTTATCACTGTGATAGAGGAAACCCACATGGAACCAATGATACATTTTTTGGTCATACCCAGAATTGAACCCTGAACCTCTAGTTCAGTAGACAGACACGCTACCGATTGAGCTAAGGTGTCGGACTTCAGGTTACTTAGAGCGTTTACCGGTATATTCTCATATTTAATTACGTTAATGGGTTATATAATTTTAAGATATTATTAAGAGGAAATGTACCCCCATTTGCATGGTAAGAGAATGCAAAACAGTTCATGAAAAAAACACTCTTGGTACATCAGGCCAAGATTTGAGTCCCAATCTCTCTGTTATCGGCAAATAAGACTTTACAAAACTTAAGTTTTGCCCACATGCCCACCAATACATAACTGAACAATTTATTCCTCACCTTTCAAGCAGACACTGGTGCATTTCCTCTAAGATTATAGCTTCATCAACTTTATCCAATTAGTGTAAATGTGTGGATAGCCCTGACGGGTAGTAAGGCGAGATTAAAATCAAACAAAAGGTTAATGATTTTTATTTAAAAAAAGACGTTTGTTGTTTTGTGAGTTATGCCAGTTTCGCACGCGTGTTTGTAGCTGGGCGTGGCTCTCTATGAAAACATGAAGCAGCGCCATGCGGCTCGTTAATTTGGTCTCCGCCGTGTTAAGAGGTGTCAACAAGCTTCTAGACAAACATTAGCCTAGTGTCCTCCTGTCAGCTTCCATATCCTTCTCCATAGGCACACTACGTGTCTAGAGGACCCCAGTTCGATTCCAGGGAGCAGATCTACAGGAATATGTATTTATGACAGACCAACGTGAAATCAAGAGCATCGTTACGTCAGTCTCGCCAAGTATTGAATTGCCGGTGACGGGGCTTCGAGGCTATAAATATTGCCAGGCTATGATTCTTATTCCGGTTCTTCTGGTAAACATTTTAAGGTTCTGGTTCTGGTACGGTTAGAGAAAATTAAAATTCTTGTTTTTTTGTTCTTAATTCGGTTCCGATTCGTTTACTTTTTTTTATTTAGTAGCTATACTGGCATTATAAAATTCGTATATAGTAATATACATTAAAAGATCATTTACAACAAATTAAAAATTATCTATATGAAAAAAAAACACAACAAAGGAATACACAAAAAAATCCTAAGAAAAATAATAGATTATTTCAAAATAAGATTAAATTAAAGAAAGAAGGACATAAAATGGAATATTATACAAAATAAACTAAGAAACTATAAGAAACGTTATGAACCTAAATATTCATCGATTTCAATTCGGGATCTGGTTCTTGGGTGATTTATTTTTAGAGCTCCTGTTCCAGTTCTGGTTCCTTAAAAATAACTGTTAATTTTTGGTTATAGGTTTAGATTCCGGTTCCAGTTTGACTCCCTCCATTGCATTGAGGGTAATTTTCCCCCCATGTAGTTTTTCTCTCTGATTTTTCTATTACATATAAACTCTAATGCGGATGCACTACATTTAAACTACCTTCTTCATCCCAGATCCTTAAATTAAGTTGTATATATATCTAGCTTATATGGCTTATTTATGTTTGGCTACTCGTATCCCAGACCATCCGGACTACCAGCATTTAATTACAATAATTATGTTGTGATGAGTCCTGTAGAATGTAGAGGAAAAGTACCAGCATTTGCGTAGGAAGATAATAGACAACCATTTAGGTAAAAAAACAAGTCACTACGCTCGACCGTGATTCGAACACTGACCTCCCCTTCACAAATACTAGACTAGCTTGACGTTTAGTCGGTGTGTCCACCGATGCTATTAATTTGACTACAGTGCCTAAAAAGATTACATGCATCGATAACAATTTTACTACTTCAACCAAGACCGTAGCCAGCCAATAATTTCAGGGGGGGTTTGGTGGGCCCATCCCCCAATTGAAGGAGGTTAGAAATAATTCTAAATAAAAAACTGTTCTAGAAGTTATCTGAAGTTTTTTTTTATGGCAACACTACCCCCTAACTATCGGAGGCTAGGACAAATTCTAGTTATTAAACGGCTCTAGAAGCTCTTTAAAGTGTTTTTTATGTTATCATAACCCATTAACTACCGTAAATATTAAACACCTCTAGAAGCTATCTGAATTTGTTTTTATGACAACATAACACCATAACTGCCGAAGGCTAGAAAAAATTCTAAATAATAAACACCTCTGGAAGCTCTCTGAAGTGCTTTTTATGGTAACACAGCCCCCTAATTTGTACTTGTACCTTAATTTTGATATTGTTTGAACCATAAATAAAGCCATATATATTTTGTTCATAAAATTTCGGGGGGGGTTTGAACCCCGAAAACCCCCCCCTGACTACGGCCTTGATCATGACATATATAACGTAAGCAAAGATAAATAAAATATGTCAACACAGAGGAATAGTGTGCTTTGTTTATTTTTCTCCGCGCTTTTATCTTTACCTAGACGCAGGCGGGAAGGAAGGGGACATGAGGAAGGGCCAGTGTTTTTGCAGTTATGGAAAANCCCGACTACGGCCTTGACTTCAACAGACATGTATCCACACCAATTTGAATACTTATACATCACCCAGACATATTTTATCCCCTGAGGTAGTCAATGGTGACCTCCTAAGGTGGGGATGTTAGGAATTCTAGAAAATGTAAGTGTTTTTGCTGTTTTTATAGCAAAACATTTTATTGGTCAAGATAAATCAAATATTGCTCCCATAGAAACATGGAGTTTAATTTTCTTCACAGGATGATATCAACAGTTGTTAAATATTCGGCATGAGCATAGCGGTATTGGATGACAAACTTTTTAAATGAATAGGAAAAGTTATCATTCTAGGACTCCCTTGATAGATAAGTCAAGAACTGTTGAGGTTATCATGTGAAGAAAATTAAAACTATGTCTATCCACTATTTGATTTCTTTTGAGCAAAAAAAATTTTGATATGAAATCTAAAAAAAAACCTTACCTTTTCTCGTATTCCTTACAATCCCACCTTAAATGATTTTCAATTGTAGTTTACCATTATGTGTCTTCAAGAAAATCATTTGTTGAAAAGTTTCATAAACTTATGCAACCCATTATCAGGAAACCTAATTTCATCCGCCAAAAAAAAAAAAATAGGGTGAAAAATGTTGAACAAAAGTTAAACTAGACAGACAGAATCTAATCTACAATCTTGGCAATCGTAATCGAGAATCTCGGAATAACATCAGTTTCTTCAAAGAATTGTGTTGGAAGGAATGTACCACGTTGGTGACTTTCCAAAACTGGGTGGTGAGGTGGTGGGTGGTGGGTACCTGTGAGAAGGAATAGGAAGGAGGGTCACTAAAGAAACAAGATGGTAATTAAAGAGAAAATCAAGAGTCTATTTTACTTCTTGCCTTTTGAAAGTATCGTTTCTTAACATTCTAAGCAAATTAAAATTGGTTAATAGAAAAGGGTGAAAAACTCAATTTTTTCATTCTAAGAAAATTAAAATTGGTTAATAGAAAAGGGTGAAAAATTTAATTTTTTCATTCTAAGAAAATTAAAATTTGTTAATAGAAAAGGGTGAAAAATTCAATTTTTTCATTCTAAGAAAATTAAAATTTGTTAATAGAAAAGGGTGTTTTACGAATCTTTGTATAAGTTAGATTCAGGTTTATATTAAGTCTGCGAATCCAAGATAGTCAATATAGAATCGAATACGATACTAGCAGGGAGTCGAATCGACATATTCATTATTTCTGGTTCTTGTTTCGGTTCTTTCGGTAAACATTTTAGAGTTCCGATTCTGGTTCCAGTTAAAGAAAAATTAAACTTCCTGTTATTTTTTTACTCTTAATTGGGTTACGGTTCTGTTTTCGGTTATTTAAATTTTTTGTTTAATAGCTATACTACCATTATAAAATTCATAAATAGGAAAAAAACATTTAAAATAATTTATAACAAATTAAAAGCTACCTTTATATACATAGGTAGCTTTTAATTTGTTTATATATATATATATATATATATATATATATATATACACATATATATCGATTATAATTTACATTGCATCCATTACTGTTTCCAACCAATGGCCTGAGTCATTATTTTATCCAAGCCATATATTTTCCACTATTGGCTTGCTAGGCCTGTCGTAGCTACATATGTCTAAATATAATCTAACTTACGACTAGGACAGCCACGACATCCAGTCCCCAGCCATTAATTTATCAATGTGAAAGGGCCAACCAAAATTTTCCTCTATGATAAATTTACGGCCAAAGTTAAGAAAGAAGGGTATAAAATGAAATTTTAAAAAATAATTCAAGAACAGATGGGAGCCTTTATAAGCCTAGATATATATATTTCGATTTTAATCCTGGTTATGCTTCCTAGGCAATTTATTTTTAGGGTTCCTGTTCCGGTTCCTTAAAAATAAGTGTCAATTTAAGTTATTGGACCTGGTTAAGGTTCCGGTTCTACTCCCTGCTTATTAACTTGAATCAAATCCAAATAGAATGTTTTAAAATAGGAATGGCTCGAATAGAATCAAAATCAAATATTTCAAACTGAACATTCTTCGAATCAAGTATTTTATTAGACCTACTATAATGTTTCGAATAGAATCCAAATTGAAAATTTTATAGTGAATTGTTATCAAATACAAATCGAATAATAGGTTAAGTTATGTCCCACAAATTCTTAATTTGAGTCCATTAAAAAAAGAAGGTCCATAAACCTTATCCAAATAAGAACTAGAATTTAAATAATATGAGATTCACAAGCTTATGTTGTCAGATCAAATAATGAACCCATGCTAACTTCTTTAAAAAGTTTAGCTTTACCAACTATATTAAAAGAACAAATTCTAAATTTGAATAATATTATTTTTTAATCTAAATCTTGAATGAGAAAATTTTTATTCAAGACTCAAAGGCTTCGAGTTCTCGAAGGAACCATGTATGTATACAGGGTGTTCCCGGATTAAGCGGCTAAGCTTTGGGAACTGGTATTGGATCAAAAATTAACACAAAAGGTATTTGGTATATTTTCTAGTTTTCACTTTCTTTTTACGCAGACTGCAAAATACTATGTGAAAACAAAATAGGTAGGTATTAAATACAATATTTTATTTATTTTGTTCAAATTGACAGCCTCCAGCCTGGAGACAAATATTGCACCTTTCAATGACAGAACGAGTGGCTGACCGACATTGTGTGACTGTTGTTTCTTCACACGCTTGCGTTTTTCTTTGTCCTAATGATTGAAGGTCATTAACAACCACTTCATACACTTTTTACTTGAGACTCCATACAAAAAAAAAATCTAATAGCGTTAAAAAAAAGTGAACGCAGAGGCCAAGCCACAGGTTCAGAGCGATCGATATATTTTACAGGAAAATTAATATTAACCTATTGCCGAGGATCTTTACATAAAAACGTGTTTTTATAGAGTTTTTGGCTGTTTGCGCAAAAAGGAAGCTAAAACAATCAAATCTCTAAAATACATTTTGAGTTAGTTTTTTTATCCACTACCACTTCCCAAAGTTTAGCCATCCAGTCTGGGAACACCCTGTATATATACATAAAAGAAAGAGAGATTATGTAGAGGACTCTTAAATAAGATAGGGAATTATAAAAAAAAAAGAGCGATAAAAATAAGTATAAATCGAGGAGCGCGAAGACCAACCTATCTGAATGTTGGCTCATCTCCGGAGAGCACAGCACCTGCTGTCTGTTTCTGTCTATCTGTCTCCCTCACTCAGCAAACAGAGTATCCCTATCCTCCACCCGGAGCAGTGTTCCGGAACCTTACCGCTCGCGCGCTCACATGGAAAACAAGCCGGAACACGTATTACTACTCCGCTTGTCAACCACCGGATTGAGGAGCATGCCACGACGGACATTCTTCACTGGGGTCATTGGTTCTCACTCTCAGAACAAATTATTTCTCAAGCTCTGTTGTGTTGTTTTTTTGTGTGTGCTTTTCTCCCACACTGCATCTTATACATTTCCGGACTGGGTGTATGGAAGAGGAAGGTTCATTTGAGAAGGAATCTATTCTCATTGGCGTGGAGAGAGAGTGGGAAACATGTTATTTTTCAAATCATTAATACACCTGGCAGGGATTTGAACCCTGCTTTCCCCGTTGCCAGTAAAATCAATTAGGCAACTTAACTCTTAGCCTACCGGTGTGGGTGAGTTGTAGTACGTTTAGTACAAGGGCTATTAAATGTATGATGTATGAGGCAGAGCTGAGGAATATAGTTGAGAGGAAGTGCAGACGAATTAGCGTGGAGAGATGATGGTAAAACTTCGCTTGTAAATGGCTTATACGTTTGAAGATGTGGACGTCGCTAGCTCTTAATTACGTTGATGGGATAGGTAGAACGAAGGAGGGGCAAAAGAGCCTATTTTCACTTTAAATTAAAACAAAATTTGTACCAACTAAATAATATGGATTATAATAACGGAACTAACTCTATAAGTCATAAAAATATGTTTCATTAATCATTTATGCATTGCTTGGAACGTGAAATCTCAATTTTTATAAATAGCACTTTTTTTTCCCCTCTTACAATACTTACTAAGAGTGTCTCATTTTTTGATGAAATTATTGGGTTTGGGGTGCTTTTCTCCTTGTCCCCATCGCTGGCAACGCTCGTGGGCTTATTTAACGTTATCTAGCAAATACTTGCAAACAAAGGAATGCTATCAGCATTAAATTATGGTATAAAGTTAATATAATAAGTTTTAATTTCCTAAGTTTATACTATATGGACTGTGAAAGTGAAATCCCTTAACAGATTTGCAGACAAAATGGACAACCGCAGGATATATTGGCCTAGGCTGTAGATTCACATTAGGTATCATAATAAATACATGCCTAAAATACAATTTGAGTTTTTATACGGTTTGTTTTGAAAACTTCAAACTATCTTTAATAACCTGTTTATTGTCGGATAAGTTTATTCTTTTGCAACTATTATTATTATTATTAATATTATTATTAATATTATTATTAGCACCACGTCTTACTACCCGTTCGGGTTATACGCACTTACGCTAATGTGTAATGGTAGGGTGATTGTGAGATGAAATGGAGGACCTACAGTTTAACGTGGGATCCGAACCACGGTGGAGGCCTGGCATTCCTCACATTCACAAGTTGTGATTAATACACGTCTTGTCAGAGGTGAAGGAAGGGTTTGGCAATCAGATAAATCTGTGCCGGGACCGAGGATTGAACCCCGGACCCT
>CABFWB010001051.1:157766-192346 GCA_902151455.1 Timema bartmani | reverse complement strand
TCTGTAATGGGGTCGGTCATTGTCACCTTCACAGGAGCGCGACTTGAACTGAACTGAGTATTGATGGAAATATTGACGCTAGCCCCTATATGGTCAATAATATTGACAATATCGCCTCCACTTTCCAGTATTAATGCCCGAAAAACAGAAAATCCGGATTTCCTTCAATACTCTACCAATATCGACCGTCAATCCAGTTTTTCACCTTACACGGTCAATATTATTGACAATATGATAAGGTATTGTCAATATTATTGATCGTGTAAGGCCCGTGTTAGGCCATAACCACCAGAGACATAGCAGTGACTTAGTCTCTACCCACCACAGACATTAAAATGTATTTAGCTCTATTCACCAAAGACAAATCAGTGTATTAGACTCTACACAACAGAGACATAGCAGTGTCTTTGTCTCTACTCAACAGAGACATAGCAGTGTCTTAGGCTATAGCCACCAGAAACATAACAGTGTTTTAGGCTATAACCACCAGACACATATCAGTGTCTTAGGCTATAACCAAAAGAGACATATCAGTGTCTTAGGCTCTACTCACACAGACAAAGCAGTGTCTTAGGCTCTACCCACAATAGACATAGCAGTGTCTTAGTCTTTAACCACCAAATAAATAGCAGTGTCTTAATATTTACTCACCAGAAACATAGTAGTGTCTTAGGTTCTAAACAATACAGAAATAGCACTGGATTAGGCTATAACCACCAGAGACATATCAGTGTCTTAGGATCTACTCACCAGAGACATAGTATAACCAACAGAGACAAAGCAGTGTCTTGTGGGACATTGTAGTGTCTTAGGCTATAACCATCAACGACATAGCCATATATGATGCTATAACCAATATAGATATAACACTGTATTGTATTATAAACACCAGAGACATACCAGTGTCTTAGGATATAACCACCAAAAACATAGCACTGTCTTAGGCTATAACAACCAGAGACATAGTAGTTTCTTAGGCTCTACTCACCAGAAACACAAGAGTGTACTAGGCTATACCCACCAAAGACATAGCACTGTCTTAGGATATAGCCACCAGAGACATAGGTTTTAACCACCAAATACATAGCAGTTTCTTTTGTTATAATCACCAGAGACTTAGCATTGTCTTGAGCTCTACCCACCAAAGACATAGCAGTTTATAGGATATAACCACCAGAGACATATCACTCTTTTAGGTTAAACCACCAGGGACATAGCACTGTCTTATGCTATAACCACTAGAGACATAACATAGTATTGGATTATAACCACCAGAGACATTGCAGTGCCTTAGACTATAACCACCAGAGACATAGCAGTGTCTTAGGCTTAACTCACCAGAGACATAGCAGTGTCTTAAATTATAACCTCCAGAGACCTAACAGTATCTTAGGCGATAACCACCAGAAACATAGCAGTGTCTTAGGCTATAACGACCAGGAACATAGCATTTTCTTAGACTCTACTCACCTTAAATATAGCAGTGTCTTAGAATTGTAACATTGACTTGTATTGCCAATATCACAATAATACTACCCACCCCGAATAAGCCTATACACATAGACATCCTGCAATATAAATACTATCAAGACTAGCTAGTTTTATATTAATTACCACCCCAAATAAACTTATACTCATAGACATCCGGCATTATTAAATATCACAATATTACTATATCTAATATATGTGTTGTACTCACACATTGCATCCTCTGGCCAGCACAACCTGTTCGCACCAAATCCTAAAAAGAAGAGAAGTCCTAACAAGCTTCGGTGATGCAGCAACTACATGTTCCAGTAGAGGTGTCCAGAAATGCTCTGATTGGCCCTTCTGAGCTACAGTAGGACCACTCATATTCTGGAACTTAAACTGACCACCTGTCTGGTATACGTGACCGAACCAACGTATTTAGAGTCTGCAGCCGCTCACCATGCGTCTGGTCTTTGTGTCTTGGTTAATAATAATAATAATAATAATAATAAGCAACTTCCACCTCCTTACCCATCAACTATACCTATATAACCTATATAACTGAAACTGACCACCTGTCTGGTATACGTGACCGAACCAACGTATTTAGAGTCTGCAGCGGCTCACCATGCGTCTGGTCTTTGTGTCTTGGGAACAAGTCAAGTAGAACTTCTAGAAACTGAGAGACTTGCGGGCGTGACTTAAGAGACGTAGCCTATCCACCAGCTGCTAGGCGTGTGACGTTATAATACTACTACTACTACTACTACTACTACTACTACTACTACTACTACTACTACTAATAATAATAAGCAACTCCCACCTCCTTACCCATCAACTATACCTATATAACCTATATAACTGAAACTGATCACCTGTCTGGTATACGTGACCGAACCAACGTATTTAGAGTCTGCAGCCGCTCACCATGCGTCTGGTCTTTGTGTCTTGGGAACAAGTCAAGTAGAACTTCTAGAAACTGAGAGACTTGCGGACGTGACTTAAGAGACGTAGCCTATCCACCAGCTGCTAGGCGTGTGACGTTATAATACTACTAATACTACTACTACTACTACTAATAATAATAATAATAAGCAACTCCCACCTCCTTACCCATCAACTATACCTATATAACGAGGGAACTCAGAAAATATGGTTGACTATTACATCCGACACTTCCACTAGAAGTCCTATTCAGGACTAGAACATTATCTAGCCAGGGTGGTTATAAATTATATACATTTTTCATTACAACTATGGGTTTGATTATCTTGAACACTTAGGTTTATTATGTAGTTGATATCAGTCAGTGTAAGTATCTATACATTTTTTTTAATGGTTTAATTTTTGAAAGTAAATTCTGATATGGAACACTTAATATTTCCTATTGCCGCTTGGGCGCTAGAATTTTGGTAATTTCATGAAATATTCGGGTAGCCACCTTTTTTTATTCCTTTTCTGGCTTGCATTTTGTGTTTGAATATTAATTTTTATTGCTCGTGTGGTTACTAGTAATAAATTAAATTCTTTAATTTGATAATGTTTCTTTTATAGGTTATTTTTGTAGACATATCTTCTACGGATTAAATATTAAAGTAGCTTATTGTTGTTGGTTAGTAATGTTTTGACTTTAAATTCCACTGATTCATTTAGTGAGAAGTTACAATTATTCTAACGTAACTATGCTTTGTTTTCTATTTTAATATTAAATATTTAAAATGTAGGAATTTTGTCGAATTCTTTAAAAGTGACTAGGATAATAGTTCCGCGAAGGTTTGAGTTTTAGTCGGGAAGTCAAACCTTTGTGCTAATAATAAATATCTTATTCGATATTTAAATTTAAATTTGATCCTAAAATTTAAATTTGTTTGGTCTGTATTCACAGTGGTGAATCAGACGCGTTGTAAACTTTTTAAAAGTACTCTTTAAGCTCTTTGAAATCATCGTAAGGTTTAAAGATTTAAACTTTAAAAAGAAAAATATCTGATTGGATATTTAAATTTAAATTTGATCCTAAAATTTAAATTTGTTTGGTCTATATTTACTGTGGTAAATCAGATGCTTTGTAAATCATTCATGAAAGGTTCTTAAAATTATTTTTTATATTAAATTTGTTAAAAAAATTTTTGGTCTCGTCCAGACTAGTTCAAATAAAATGTTAATATACCTTGAGAGATTGAAAATTACTCTTAAACGTACTACGTACGTGCAGACTCAGCCATGATTTATTTGTTTTCCAACACACTCAGTTTGACTTTAAAAGCCATGTAATTTGTTGTTTTATGTCTGTTTATTACATTAAATAAATAATTAATATATTTATTTAATTTGCAAATGTTTCACTTTTGGTTATAATCATTTCCTTAGATTCTGTCCACCTTCTTTTAGTCTATTGTGGCCGTAGATATAAAAAGCGGTGGCCAGTATAGCCTCTACTCTCCAGAAACAGCAGTGTCTTAGGCTATAGCCACCAGAGTCATAGCATTGTCTTAGGCTATATTCACCAGAAACATATCAGGGTCTTAGTCTCTACTCACAAAAGATATACAAGTGTCTTAGGGTCTACTCACCTGAAACATAGCAGTGTCTAAGACTCTACTAACCAGAAACATAGCATTGTCTTAAGCTATAACCACCAGACACATAGCAGTGTCTTAGGCAATAAAACAATAAACATAATAGTGAGTTAGGCTAAAACCACCAGAGACATAGCAGGGGCTTGTATTATAACCAGAAGATACATATCAGTGACTTAGGCTATAACCACCACGGACATAGCAGTGTCTTAGCCTATAAACACCAGAGACATAGAAGTGTCTAAGGCTCTAATCACCAGAAACATGGTGGTGTCTTAGTCTATAACCACAAGAGACATAGCAGTGTCTTAGGTTCTACTCACCAGAGACATAGCAGTGTCTAAAGCTATAACCACCTAATACCTAGCAGTGTCTTATGCTCAATCCACCAGAGACATATCAGTCTGATCACCATATTTATACAATTGTTTTATTCTAAAACCACCAGCATAATAGCAGTGTTTTAGGCTATAACCACCAGAGACATATCAGTGTCTTATGCTATAACCACCAGAAACATAATAGTTTCTTGTATTATTACCACCAGAGACATAGCAGTGTCCTAGGATATAACCACCAGAAACATAGCATTGTCTTAGGCTATAACCACCAGAGACATAATAGTGTCTTGTATTAAAACCATCAGAGACATCTAGTGTCTTAGGATACAACCACCAGCAACTTAGCAGTGTCCGAGTGTCTCCTCACCAGAGACATAGGTGTTTCTTAAGCTATAACCATAAGTGACATAGCAGTGTCTTATGATATAACCACCAGAAACATAGCATTGTCTTAGCACGGGGTCAGTACTTTGACAAAATTAACTTCCCCTTTTGTGCCATACCATCCTTCAGGTTCATAGATAAAGGATCAGGATGTTTTTAAAGGGGAAGAGAGGGGTAGTGACTTTGGTTCTAGTTGTCACCTTTTGGGTAAGGGAAGTCGTAGCTCAGCTGCTTGCATTTTTACCTGACACCCGCAACTCTACCCCTTCTCTTCCCTCCGAAATCTATGACGTCACAAATAAGAACCACACTAGCTAAAGCAATAGGATCAAAGTCGGACAAATACCGACTTTCAACCACTATTAGATGGATTAGTGCACGTCTTGCATGTATGTGATGGTCACTGCCATGTACGGGATTTTTTTCATACCCATTGATGCTTGAATTACATTTAAACAATTACCAGGAGAATTTTTTTTGCAGACATTAAATAAATTAATTACATATTTTCAATCAAAGGCAAGCAGTGCTTGCCTTGCTTGCCCTGACGCGATGCACTGCCCCAAACTGATTTGAGAATAGATCACTACTGGCTTAAAATCTTAAAGCTAAAAAAAATTTATTTGAATTGAGAAATATCCAGTGTTGCAGTGCTTTGTGAAAAATGTGCTTATGTGTGTTACATGGCAGTGCAAGTGTTGAAAGGGGTTTTTCTTTGTCAGCTAGTATTTTGACTGAAGAGCGAGCAAATATGAGGGGAAGGATCCTAAATGCTAGGCTCAATGTTATGGATGGATTAGATTGTTTCTATAACAATCTTGCTCTGGTTCCAATCACTAGAAATCTTCTTAGTGCCACTCACACTGCTTACAAGAGGTACACGGAATACTGTATGGAGAAGAAAATAAAGAACTAAGAAGAACTAAAAAAGACAGAGGAAGATCGAAAACAAACTGCAGCAGAAATTGAGGGAAAAGAAGCAGTAGAAAAACAAAAATGGATATTAATAGACTTAAAAAGGAGTTAAACAGTGCATACAAAGAGGCTAATTTGAAAAAAAGAATCAGTAACAAGCTTTTTGAAGAAGCAAACAAGAGACAAGAGACTAAAATAAGCTTTGAAGAAGAAGGACATTGAGGAAATACATCTTGCACAAGCCATGATTGAAGGTGCTCAGAAGGTCAGAGAAGAAGAAAATAAGTGCAAAAAACAAAAACACTTTATCTTTGGAGAAAAAACTGGAAAATAAACAATCAAACCTTATAAACTCTGTTTGTGAACAAAAGAAAGCAAAGTTAAATTAGGTTTTGTAAAAATGAAGATTATATGACTCATAACAACTTTTACAAAACTTTGACATAAATAAAACACAAAACAAAATAGAGACAAATCTAAACTCCTTAAAATATAGGTTTATATTTTACTATATTATTATATAATATGATTAAATAATATGTATTAATCACTTAAGCTTAGGTTATCTTGTGATGTTCATCACTAAATTAAAACACATCCTTAATTATGGCCACACTCCATCCAGGTTCTTAGTTGAATTTATTGAAGTAGTATAGTAAAATAATAAATAATTGTTTGAACAAAAAATATTATATAATTTTGCTATGTATAATTTGTGATTACTTATGTTTTTATTTATATGGCCCATTAATTTATTTTGGAACTAACCTTATGAATTTTTATTGTTCTAGATCTTTCTAGCTTATTTTCAGCAGCAGCTGTTAATGAAATGATAGTGGTTCAACTATGTTCTTCTGAATTGGTAGGGGATTAAAAAAATCACATGTCTACTGCTATGCAGAGAACATCTTTTGATCTGGAAAAGGCTGTGTTTTTAATGCTTTTAATCAATAATTTGCAAATTAGGTAACTTTTTTTTTTTTACAAATTTGGTAACTCTTTTTACAAAATTCGTCACTATTTCAACTTTTTTTGGTTACATATTTTGTTGCGATCCCTGCCCTTGGTATTCCCAATGGGACACAAACACATTTGCCTAGGGCAAGGGTGCAGGTATGTTCTCTGAGCCCAACGGGGTACCACTCAATAGCAATACCCACATGAATGCATTTCCCTGGGCTGTAGGAAAGGTCAGAACCAAATTATGTTGCACGGTTCTTTGGCCCACATTGGTTTGTGTGGAAAGTTCTCTTGCAATGGAACTCAACATGTTAATATAGGTCTTCTTTTTGTTTTGATTTTTGTATCTATAAAATTTTAAAATTTTAATTTTACTGTGTGCGTAAAAACTAAGGTAAAAATAAGCATTAATAAATAAGTCAAAAATTTCAGAAAAAAATATATTCATTGTTAAAGTTAGATGATGTACAATATTATATCCTGCAGTATTCAAATCCCCCCCCCTTCTCTTCACCCTATAAAAGAATCCCTGTATCCGCCAATGAGTGAGTTGGACTTTAATAAATCATGTTTATATTTAACTTTGCACATATTAGGTGTCAGATTCAACATTTTTTGGGAATTGATCCCTATCGAAGAAAGACTACACATTTGTTGCCATACACCAACTTCATATACCTGATTTCCCCAAATTATTCCAAACTCCCAAATGTCGTGTTTCTTCAAATAATAGAGTTGCATCACATGTTGGTTCGTTATAATACCTGCGGGCCGCACACAATCAAGTTTGACTTGCCTGTTAGAATATAAATTATCTATCTTTATTTTAAGCTATTTGTTAAGAACATAACTTTCACTAAATTCACATTAGAAAATCCTTTTAAACATTGAAATTTCGATGTTTCTGGTCTGTTCAAACTAAATCAGCCAACTGATCTTGGTCTTGTTTGTTTTGTTCTACTTTTATAGAAATTATCTTATAACTACTACTAATTAAGGTCATCTATTTATAAAATTCTTATTGCTAAATGTTAAGTTCTGAAAAATGTTATGTAACAAATAATTAATTTTCAAACCAGTATTTACTTTATTCATAAGAATAACTTCCTATTACAGCTTAACACTAATTATTAAGAAATACTCTCCAAATTACATTAACATGAGAGCTAATTCTCTTATGAATTTATATTTTACATGCAAATAATCTCTCACCTATATAAAGAGGTTTATTTGCCTGTTTGGTTGTATGTTCACTGTAAACTCGAAAACTGCTTAATCAATTGAGACAGAATTTTCACTCGTGTATTCCTAATACCCACAGGATGGAAATAGGTTATATATTTTTCTGCTAAAATCCAATAAAATTGATGGTTTATCAAAGATTTTGTCTTAAGCCAAGCGATCAAGAATGAAGAACTAATTTTTACTCTCTCTCTCTCTCTTTCTCGAACCCTTGGAGAGATAAGTATTGTGATGATAAAAAATATTAAACTCGAGATTTTGATAAATGTGGATGTTTCATGATCTCCTGAAGCTGAAAAGGTACTTTACATAGGCACATTAATCTTTATTTTATCTTACATTTTCCTATATAAATATTAATAAAAATAGATGACTTCTCCTATTAAAAGGCAGCTTAAGCTCCAGAGGATTATTGAAAACATTTAGAAAGCCTTCATGTGGTTAATTTACTTTATAGAAATAGAATTTTGATTTCCTAAATTTCTATGCAGATATTATTTGTGTATCAATTTTTGTTGTAGTTTTATAAATTGTTTGATATGTAGGTATGGATTTTTTTTCAATTTTGGACACCCTCAGAGATGGAAAATATGCTCCAAGCTCTGGAAATTTTATTCATGATAATAGTTAGGTGAAATGGAAAGTCGTCATTATTCAACATAATATTTATATTAGATTTTCTAGTAGGTCAAATAATTTAAAACACATATAAATATATATATTGATATGCTATCAAATTCATTAACCTTAGTTAGGGCAGTATAACCAGCAATAAATACAATTCTTATGTCCAAAAGAAGCACAATGTGTACACCAAGTTTCTTTGAAATAAAATTTTAAAAAAATTTATTGTAAAAAAAAAATGAGAACAAAATTTTGATACATGTATCCATTTCATGACCCCCTGAAACTTACAAAGAGGGTTTCACAATGCTTTATCTCTCTTTGACCATCTGTCTGTACTCAGTCTAAAGCTGAAACCATTTTACTGATAGGGTTGAAACTTGGTATTTGGGGCTTTCATAGGGTTCCTCAGAGGAATTTTTGAAATCAGATATCCAACTCTAAAATTAAGGGTAGTTTACTGAAGGTCAAAAAGGTTTTCTCGAAATCCACTCTAATGATTTTGAATAAATTTGGTATCTGTGCATTGTTTAACTTTACTTTAATAGCAGTTTTCATATTCCCATGAAAATGACTTTGAGGGTACTTGACACGTGCACAATTTTCAAATTTTGATAATATTTCTACCCTTACCTGCTTTAGTGGTCAAATATTCTACGGCATCACTCTCACCTGATGATGATAGGGAGATCGAGGTTTGAATCCTGGTTGGGTATACTGAGGGTGGTTTTCCCTAAATGGTTTCCCACTCTCCTTCCATGCACATGTGAGTAGATTACCTCTAAAATGCTTCCTGCCTCATCTCGCCATACCACATTAGAGTAATTTCATATTTGCATATAACATGAACAGGTAGTAAGACGTGGTGATAAAAATAAATAAATAAATAGACAATAAACTCAAAGAGTTGGCCATAATGTTTGTATGTACAATGTCAAATAGCTAAAGAGGTTAAACAAATATTTCGGGGACCTTAGTTAGATTTTGCACAGAGATCATTAATATTTACTACTAGCAATCCCGCACGGCATTGCCCGTGACCCATCTACAAAAATTTGTTTAAAATAGCCTAATTAAAAAGCTAATTAAAAATTTAAAAATCCGGCTTCGAGGTGCATTCAGACCCCTTCTGTCCACCTATGTTAAAAATTTCAGATCTCTGTGTGCCATAGATTTGGTTGAGCATTACACACACACAAAGACAAACACTTCCTTTTATTATTATAGATTTGCATACAGGCTTGTCCATCTATACAATTAATACATATCTTGATACCAGATCTGGGTGAGTACTACATGTTGAAACTCCTTAATCCAGAATTCTGTGGTCTGGAAACTCCCCTGGTCCGGCATGTTTAGAATCTACCGCCATTAGTTTGAGGGGCGGCCACCAGGACGATGCTATTACCAGGAGCCAAAGTTGTTTGCATCTGCAGCCGTGAACTTTGTTATTACAATATTGTTTTGTCTTTTATTCTGGTTTTATTTTAGCCCTAAAGTATGTCTTCCAAGATACCAAGAGTTGTGAAAAGTGGTGTATTATTTACTTTTTTTAGCTTTATTCAACCTTGTATGACATGGCAATCAGAATGTAGATTGATATGTCAAGCCTAGGTAGTAGGTATTAGGGATATATCGAGGGTTCTTGGAAGTCAAATTTTGTGATCCAGTAGTTTCTGTGGTCCAATACTTGTGGGTCCCAAGGGTGATGGACTAAAAAGTTTTAACCTGTATTAGATCAGGCATACTGTACTGGGTTATTAGCTTCTAAGTCATATGATGGTGTATTTAGAAAGAGCATAATTACCTAATATCTAAATACAAAATTATGCTATGCTTAGATTTCTACATTATTTTTGCTGGTGTTTTTTATAATATTAAAATATTATATATAACAATTCACTTGAATAGAAGATGATTAACTTATTCAGTCGCCATTAAAAATATAATGATGTAGTATACTCCAAATGAGTAAATAATTTTATATTGATTATGAAGTCTTTCCCTAAAATTTGTGAGAGTTTTTTAATCTAAATATTATGGTTAATTTGTTAAAATATTTTTAGTACATCCTTGTCCTTAAAATTGTTCCATCAAAATTGAGATTGGAATGAAACAAGTGTTTGAAATCAATAAACGAGCTCTGGGAATTGAATCATTTATTTGTCATAAAGGTTACATTGATATGTTTATTTAACTAAAATGGACACATGTATTTCTTTTCCTTTTTGTGAAAGTTTAAACTTTATATTTGTTCTATTGTGTGAACATTCAATGCACATAATGATTTCCACTGCAGTCTTATTTTATTTTTCTTCAATTTTCTTCTTTTCAGATTCATTAAATGTCAGTGTTTCTCTGTGCAACACTGCATCCACCCTCTCTCCAACTATTATAAATCAGGTTGGTTCGAAAATGGACTTAAAAAGTTCCGTTTTATTTTCCATCACATGTTCTATCTTCCTACCTATGTAAAATATAGTTAAAGCATTGTAATTTATACATATCCAAAATAAAGAGAGAAAAAAACATATCAACATTTTTGTGTGTATTTATACGAAAACTATTCCTTAAGGTTAACATAACATTTATTTAAATGTAACTATTTCATACCATTAAATAAAAGTTATTTAGCAAAATTTCACAATAAAATACAATCAAACTAAGGTTATAGCAACACTTAGGATGTAGGGTCTACTATTGAGTGGTACTAATTAAATTTTATGAAACTTGCTTTCCAGGCCTAGCTTACAAATACATTAAAGCTGTATTATTATTATTATTGATGTTATTACTATTAATTTACATCTATTAAGCCCGCCGCACATTGGACGCAGGGCAGGAGCAGCAGAGGGGCAGGCGAGGAAGAGGAAAATCTGTAATACCCGTGCTCTTATGGGCTACCGCATGTTGGACAGAGTGCAGGTGCAGTGTAGGGATAACTCTTTCACGCCTTTTTCCCGCCTCTCTCTGGTTGTAGTAGACGTACAGTTTTACTGTGTCCTCTGCGCCTCTGTCACGTAGTTTTTGTGTATTGTGATGGAACATCTTATTCAATTAGTTAGACCATCCAATATTATATGAAACATGCAATCCAGGCTACATGAGGGCGAAGCTGAAAGATGAGCTATGGGAAAAGATTGCTATTGAACTGAATTACTTGAATGGTAAATGTAATATTCTAGATTTTTGTAGTTAGTGAAATTACTCTACAATAGTTTATATAACCCATTAGAAGAATTAGATGTTACTAAACACTGCGCATAAAGTAAATTACAATTTTTATTGCAATGATATGTATATTTTTTATGTCACTTTTACTATATCTTTCGCAGTAAAGTGTATATCGCATTTTTTCGGCCATTTTCTAAAACGGTTAAAAATAGTCGTAAATACCTTTATCCCCCCAAACCCGAGTGGCTGGTGTCAAAATATTTAAAAATCACAAATTTTCAAGTGAGGTGTCAGATTAGAGGTAATTTTAAACCAAAGTTATTGAATGTTCTATTAGTTTATTATTTTTGAAAATTAAAAGTCTAACTCAGAATCCAAATCTATCAGAAGTTCCTCTAATTCACATGTCATATCACGTCTTGTACCAGTGGATGAAAGCTCCCTGATAACTCGCTTCAAACCTGCTGTGACTTGCAAAAACCTCTTCCTGTGCTATGTTTGACCTCTGTCTTTACTGCGCCTGCCCTGCATCCAATGTGCGGTGGGCCTTACTGTTTCCAGCCAGTAGCCTGAGTCAGTTTTTTAAACAACTCATATATTTTTTACTGTCGGCTTGCTAAGCCTGTTGTAGCTTCATATGCCTTTTAATATAACTTAAGAATAGGACAGGCACAATGTCCAGTCCCTGGCAGTTAATTTATCACTATGAAACAGTAAACCCACATTTCACCAATGATAAATTTTTCGGCCATACCGGAAATCGAACTCGGGACTCTTTGCTCAGTAGACAGACACACTACCGACTGAGCTAAGGTGTCGGATTATTTTTATTATTATAAATGGAAAAATTAATATGATATAGATAGGTTTGACAGAACAATTATTTTGTCTTTATAAAACAACACTAAGTTTTAAAATAATATTAATCTTACTTTTTTCCTCACGGCATTTTCTGCACTTCCGGGCTATTGTTATTACACCATTGGTGTGGGTTAGGAAGTCACATTTTATAGTAAAATGTATTCATATTTATATGGAGGAAGATACTATTTTAGAAAAAACACCCTTAGTACACTCGGCCGGGGATTCAAACCCTGACCTTCCTCTCACTGGCAAACCAGAATAAATGAGCCTGACATTTATTTAGTCTGTGTGCCCACCGATGAGGATATTTGCCTTTTGGACACATTTTAATTTGCAGATATTTTTTATTAGTACTTAAGTATTGATATACCTTAGTGAAAATGGTGAATTGTATGAATGCACATGATAATAATTCGCCTCCAGAGAGTATGGGAAGCTATGATGTTAAAAACAATGCCTTAGTCTACTCTTAAATGAATAAAACCTATCACCCACATCAGTGGTGGTCGCATGCTCTAACATATCACTCATATTAAACTGTATTGCCAATCATGGGGATATTGGGGTTCGATTCCCGGTCTGGTGTATGGTGGAGCGGGAAGGGGGGACCCCCAATAATTTACTACTATTCCTTCATGCAAATTTGGGTATATTTGCTCTAAAATTCTACCTTCGTCCGTATTCAATTAGTGTAAGTGTATAACCCAAACGGGTACTAAGACACGCTGAAAAAAACCCTATCAAAGTCGGTCACATTTCATATTCCAAATTCTGCCATCAAACTTTCAACTATTATGATACTCCATCTGTTATTGTTTTCAAAATATACCTGTTAGCCACATTTCTTTTTCTAAACTCTTTGATGTGTGTTGTCTTGTTAAAATTATATACAACAATGGTTTTCGCTGCATTATTTCCTGGTCTGAAGGTGTCACAAGCCTCAGTTGGTCTATTCCTAAGAATACATTTTCAGGTACCTAAAAAAAAATTGATAAAATATATATTTATTTAAATCTGATACATTTGGATAAATAGTGCATTAAATTAATTTGCTGTTATAGTGGCCTTAATCCCAGAGGGGCTCTTAGCAACTTAGATTGCATGCATATGTGCTATTATTCAGAACAAACATTATATGGTAAACATAACCAAGACCCGAGCCCATTCCTACTCTCCAATTCAGGTATGGTTCATGGGTGGTGGCCAGGTCTTTTTGATGAAACTGTTTCATTAATATGTCATTTAAAGTATCAAACTTGCCCTTTGAAGCCAATACATACACACATTCACTTACTACATTATTGTGCGTGTGGTTGTTCAAATGACTGCCTCTCTGATATAGGGGTTAGAGGTTCCGGAGTTTGATCCCCGGCACTTCCAGATTATTTGTGAAGCAGTGGGTCTGGAACAAGGTAAACTCAGCCTTGTGAGGTCAAATGAGGAGGTATTTGAATGAAAAAGTAGTAACTCCGGTCTGGATAACTGAGATTAACGGCTGGGGGGTTCATTGTACTGACCATATGACATATTCACCAACAGATTACAGTTACTTGGTCAGTATGGCTTGATTGTGAGATGACACCACGTGTTGTTTTTTTTGTTATGGTTGTTCAAGTGGATGGTGATGTGAAAGGAATAGTTTTACTAATACAATCCCATGAAGACCTAGCTCTGGCAACAAGTTATTGGCTGCCCTTGCTCCGAGTATCTCCTTATAAAATATTTGAATAAATAAAGTGAGTACCTATAGGTAATAGCTGATTGAGAGCTTGTTATGATAAAAAAAGATTCAGTTACTAAACATGAATACTAACAAAACACTTTCAGAACAAAACTATTGTAATTTATTATTTAGATTGATTTGTTGAACATATGGTAATTGGCAGACTAAAATAATTGAGAAATGATTAAGAGGCTAAGAGTTACGGTAATCCTTAGCAGTAAAAATCTATAGGTACTATATTTACTCACTGCTTTTTAATTTTTAAAATAGAGATGTGATGAATATATAAATAAAGTTCAACATTGATATATTTCAGAGATGCACCTCATTTCTTAATATATAATGTACTGTATATAAGGCATATGTACATGAAAACTCAGACAAGTACACTTTCTTGCGAAAATTAAGTTTTTACACTTTTGTTACAGTCTCAAAACTATTTCCGATTCTAAATCAATTGTGTAGCAAATCCAGACATTTAATAAAGTTTTCACCATCCCACTATCAAATTTAGCTTTAAAAGCAGACAATACTATAGCAGTTTAGTTTCAAACTCAGCCAAATCTATGGCCATAAATGCTACTTCTTGTTATGATCACATGATAAAGTACTGGTATTTAAAATTGCTGTTTGTCTCAAGTGAATCTGGTGTTTGTATACATATTTCTACTTCATATTTAGTATTCAAAATATTATGTTATAATATTCAATGGATTGTTGATTGTTTCTATAACACTTCTTTATTTTTAACACAACCATTAGTTGCACCATTATATTCATTTTTCTTTTGTCGTACCTTTCCTACCAACATGAACACAGCCCTAGAAGGTCAACTGACAACTTTACAGTAAATCTTTGACTTACACAGATTTGAGTGGATTCGTAGATACGTGAATGCAGTACTTCAACTTACCATGTATTAAGGCACCACTTTAAACTTAATAGATAATGTTTGCGCTAAGCTGACAAACCAGCTCATATTGGTTTATGATCCATGGTCACAGGCAAGGTATGGGAGTTTAGTTGCGCTCCTTGAACCAGGTTGGATCCTTGGGCACTGGGGAGTGCTAGTTGCAGTGTTCAGTGATAACAGCATTTCCAAGTGAAACAACTTACTTTCAAATTGTTTGTTGTAAAGGGTACAAATCCGAGAGCAAGTTACTAAGGGTGGTGATCCAAACACAATATTTCAAGTACCGTCCCATTCCCTTACCATCTTTCAATGAACAAAACATTTCTGGCAAGTAACTTGTATACAGTATTTGAAATTTGTTTACAATTAGACAATTTGCAAACATTTGCTTGAAAAAAAAAGGACCTTTATATTCTAAATTTTCTTGGTAATTTGCAGTCTGATTAAGATTTAGGGAATTTGTTTATGGGAGGGAGGGTGGGGCCGCTACCTGAACCTAGCTTTCTGAAAGTCTGTTTATTAACTCTAAAAGGCAATTTTTGTTTGTTCTCGAGTTAAACCATCTTTAGAGTGAACTGTTTTTAAAAATTGCTGCTTGATAGCGACGTTGTTACTCAAGACTGCACATAACGATCCCTGTGTTGAAGGACGCAATCTCTCCCATTTTAGCCTGGAGGTTGTGGGTCTGATGTATACCTTGTGGGTCCATGCTGTATATATATATGTTCATAATGAATATGTAGTACTCTATGCATTAGTTTTCTTACATTTACATAAGTTTCTATATTTATTTACTCAATATGGTAGGGCCTATTGAATAGTTTTATTTTCATAAGCAAAATTTGTTTAGCTTCAATGATATTTTAAACTGAAAATAAATTTCAAAAATACATTGTATTTAAGCACCAGTGAATTGCGCTTAAACCTTCGGAACGAATTAATCCGTGTAGGTTGAGGACTTAATTGATTTATAAAATGTCATAATGCCAAGAGCTGCAAGAAGAAAAATTGGGAGTCAAATATAAGTTACCTACCTGTAGTAACAAGTCATGTTTAGTTGTGATGTCAGTTATGCTTCGTTTATCAATGATATGATTTAAGGGCACACTGACCATAACCGGAATTAAACCATTGACCCACATCAACATCAATATGAATAACATTGTACTCATTAGGCCCATCTGCACATACACACACAAAATACAATTAGTCTAGCTTTGTAATATGTTTTTTACTACTCATTAATCATTTTATCAACTCTTACGATAAAACGATTATAACTTTGCATTTAACAGTGATGACAACTTGTTGAATTTTCTGCTAAAATTGTTTTATTCAAAATCCATAATATGGTCAATTAAAGGGTATAAGATGCTTTTACAAATATTATAGAGCAAGGATTACTATCCTTACTAATTATGAATGCCTATTTATATGTCATTGTCAAATTGTTAAAAGAGATAGTAGTGACCAAAAAACTAACCCATCCCAAAATATAATTGCCTGGATTCCTTCTTACTTTACATTTAGACAGCTCTTCATTTCTTTGTGCTACCAAAACATATCCCACATCTAACTGTATGTTAAGTCTGTTAGTAAGTAGCATCACTCACATCTCAGCAAAGTTAGATAAGTATTAACACTTTTTTTTTTAACATAGTAAGTATCAACTTTAAATAGTTTTTATTTTGATGGTTACCTAGAACATCGTTCTTATACAAACACATTGTTAATTTAATATCTACTTTACATCCGTTACTGTTTCCAGCCTGTTGCCTGGATCAGTTTTTTTATTCAAGCCATACATTTTCCACTACCGGCTTGCTAAGCCTGTCGTGGTTTCATATGCCTTATAATATATCTTGAGACTAGGACAGGCACAACATCCAGTCCCCGACAGTTAATTCTGCACTGTGAAAGGGTAAACCCATATTTCACCAATGATACCTTTTTTGGCAATGCCAGAAATCGAACCTGGGACCCTTATCTCAGTAGGCAGACATGCTACCAACTGATCTAAGCTTTTGGATTGTTAATTTAATATATTAACATTGTTTTTGGTACAATATTGGGAATTGTAACATGGCAGCAGTGTAGTATTAAAGTTTGACCCGCGATATAATTCTTGTTAAAGGTTTATCTGTCATTTTTTATTTTTTTTTATTTTGAAAGAAATGTTTTAGATATGACCAGAAATTATGTGTTGATGTTTACTCTTTATTTACATCTTCAACTTTTATCACACTGTATTATCTTAGAAGAAGCCATTAAACTGAAATTATGTCACATCTTAGACCAGGCATGTAAAACTTGCGGACCGATACATGATTTTGTGCATCCCGCAGACATTTAAGGAACCAACATACAATGTGGTCCAACACTGTAGAAATACACCATTTGATTTTATGACATTTTGAAATTCGTCATTATTTGGAGAGATCTAGCAAGTGAACATGTTGGTGCACCAAATATTTACTCTTTATTCACTCAAGATAGATTTCAAACATAAATTCTCAAATATTGTTTAGTTTTATAACCAAATGATAAAAGTGTTTCAACACAATATTTACTGCAACAAAGACTATCTTCTTAGGGTTGAGTTTACCATTAAAGAAATGGTAATTCGGTGGGTTAATTAACATTTAATAGGCAGGAAAAAATAATAAAATCATCTCTATCTGTTATCTTTTAGAATTATGAATAATGTCTATGATGACCCGCTTCAGTGGCCACGTGGTCTAATGCACTACTTTTGTGTTAGAATATACTGCCGAAGACGAGGAGATGAGGGTCCGATCCTAGTCTGGTGCACTGAGTTTTTTTTACTAAATTGTTTTTCACTCCCTCCCCACGCTAATGCGGGTGCATTTCCTCTCAACAAAGCCTTCCTAATCCCAAACACTTTAGTGTGACTAGTACATAGGCACACAGCCCAAACGGGTAGTAAGACACGATGCTAAAATAAATTCTATGCTAACTGTTTAGTAATAGTGTTTTTTTAGCACCATGTCTTATTACCAATTTGGGCTATACACATATGTACTAATTGTGCTAATAAGTTAGGGATGAGGAAGGTTGAATTTAGAGGAATTAAACCCGCATTTTTGAGGAGGACGAGTGGAAAACCATTTAGGAAAAAAATTAGACCCTCAGTACACCTAAAGGAGATTCAAACTTTGATCACCCTGTCATTGGAAGCCCAGTCTATTGCGAGAGCGACTCCTTAAACCATTTGACCACCAAGTAGCTTATATATGTATATATTGTTTAGGAAAACTCTATGCTTATACTTTCATTTGATATGAATCAAGATGTCATGACACACTGTGTGGTTTGTTGTGTATAAACCTAACCTTTAGGTACTATAGCCAGTAGAGTACACAGGATTGTGAAGTAGGGGGGTCCCAAGGGAGGTTTGGAGGGAGGTATCCCCAACCACCGGAGGCATTTCATTATATACATCTAGAAGCTTTTTTAGAAGGTTTTTATTGGTATTTGTTAACTTGATCATTTATATTTTTACTATTATAAACGTGATACTCTAGCAAAAAATAAATAAATAGGCCTAAATTAAAGTTGGCTTAGCCGTAACATAGGCCTACTGTCATAAAAAATCACCGATTATTTATAATCGGTAAATGTCTAGCCACTGTGGAACTCCTCGATGGAACCACATGGGAAACTGGGAGATTTGGAACCTGCGACAATCTTCAGCACTTAGGCCACTTCCTAGACTGCAAGAACACCAATTCGGACTACTAGGGAGGATCAACACAAGGATGTGTGGCACTTGATATTTTCTTTGCTCACAATGTTTAACTGGTCATAGTCCCCCCACCCCCATTTTATTTTCACTTCGGACCTGCGTAGATCTCGGAGCATCCCCAAACTACAGTAAATCTCCCCTCCACCTTGGGTATGCTACAGACTATAGTCAAAACCAGTTTTATATAACATGTTTCATTTGGGGAGATTAAGGACTAGTTTATACTTGTGGCCAGGACGCCAAAATGTCAAACCCTATTATTTAAATGGATGACCTAAAGTCATTCACTTTTGTGACTAGAACACCTTCGTCGCTAGGGAGTAATCAAATAGTATGGCTTCCCACACATTCATGCGCATGCACTAACACACATATATCTCATAGCAGCCAGTTCACAAGTATGGTTGTGTGTTAACTTATGGTTTGCTAGTTGATTTAAGTTTGTTTGATTTTTTGTTCCTAACTTCTCAGCCGTCTAACACAATTTGAAAGTTATATTATTTGCTTCCCATGTTTAAATAGAACTTGTACATTTTTGTTAGTAACAAACTATTGATTTAACAGAAGGTGTTCCATGTTGAAATAAACACATTCAAGTTGTATTATGAAAGATTAATTATTTGCTAAGGTCACCAATAAATTTTTTTATTAATAACTAGAAAATAATAGTGTTCAATTAGTACATTTACTGCTCTGTAAGAGGTTGTGTAACTTATTTAATTTGTATGAAAAATAATTGATTTAGGTTTATAGGACATAAGTGTAGTTCAATTTTAAATATTATTGAGTAAATATTGCTCAACTGAAATGACTCAAAACTAATGATAACCTATATAATTATTTTTCTGTTTAGCATTAAAAAAAAAGTTAATTTCACCTGAATTACACCTATTTCAAGCATTTTTAAATTAAAAATAGACAATATGAATAACTTGAATGAAAACAAAATAAATAACTAATCACATGCTCAAATGTGCTTAAGACATTATATATACTTTATAATATTCATATGTCAGGTCATGTGATCTGCAGCTATCCCTTTTAATAGATATTTATCTTTAACTAAAAAATAGTAAAATGTTAGGAACGGTTCATTTTTGTTAACCATAATTTTTTTTGTATTTTCTAAAAAAATGTTCTTACACAAACCTTAGTATACCTAATCTAAAGTCGGTTTTTTATAGGAAGCCCGTTATTTGAAAACTGCAAACTCATTTTACCACAATGGCAGAAAAAATTTCACAATAATGTATTTACGTTCTTAGTTCATTTAATTAGTAATGCAAAGAATAATTAACAGTAATCCATAAAAATGTCTTATTGGAAGCTTTTTTGAAAACATTTTAGATGCACCTTATAATTAGTAAATCAAATAAGAAATATTTATAGAATGCACATTTTAGTGACTTTAAATCAATGTTGGTGGCCGAAAACGGGCTTCTTATTAAAAAAAATTATAGTTTAGGTGTTATCTATGCGGTAAAACAGGCTCTTAAAACAAACATTGCTTCATTCAAGCAAATAAAATAATTCAGTAGTAATTATATTTTTATGTTTTAAATTAAGCTACCAGTAATTTATATTTTTAGTTGTAAAATGTCTTAGCCATCTAAAAATAATTATTATTTAGAATTAGCAGGAGAAAGATTCGTCCGAGGAGCATGCATATGTTCAATTTCTCTCAGAATTACATCATGTGTAGTTTATTTTTTGGTGTAAAACAACTTAGCTAAAAAACAAACAAGTATTTCTAAAGCCAAATTTAAAGTTTATATAATTTTGAATTTCAGTTAGCTTTATTGCATACTATTAACAATGTTATTTTATTTAGCTACTCACTTGGGGCCAAGTCAAGTCATCAACTGGTAAAGCAATCGTACTGCCCTCTATATCATTGAATGTGCAGTTTACTGATTGAATGATAAGTAGGAAGGGTAGTAATACTGCTAGGAGAGCATAAAGTTGCCAGCACATTATGGAAACCAGCAATCTAACTCAAAGCGACTTGCTCACTCGAACCAAATTGTTGTGCAGATCACTCTTAAAAAACCAAGCAAAGACAGTATTGTTAAATATAACATTAGTCTTAATCAATGCCATAACGTTAAAGTATCTTTATTATAGGCTTTTCCATATATACATATATATATTTATTATAAAAATATATATATTTATTATAAATATATATATATATTTATTATATATATATATATATTTATATATATATAATTTGAGAATATATATATATTTATAATATATATATAAATATATTTATTATAAATAAATATTTATATATTTATTATAAATATATATTTATAATATATATATATATTTATTATAAATATATATATAATTTGAGAACATATATATATATTCTCAAATTATGTTCTTAATAAGCACATGACTTGCCTGCCTCCATAACTCTCTACTCTCCAAATTTAAAGTTTAATTTCCTAATCTGAAATGTGAGAACAATTCCTTATAGTATAAAAGTGTTTACAAAAAGTTCCACTTTACCATGAAATGGGCTGACTTAATTTAATATATCTATATGCAACTTAGCTGAGTGGTCTAACACTCGAGACACATATTGCACTTGGTCACCATCATAGGAATGTTTGGGTTTGAACCCCAAACAAAGCCACTCTGCGAGGATAAAGAGGATATTGTCCCTACCACCCAAATTACTCTATTAATAAACCAAGGAATTTAATTCACAGACACACACACACACACAAAGTAAACCATTTATTAAATTATTAAACGTATAATGAATAACTACTTTTCAAAATAATCATTGTTTTTTTTTTACTTAAAAAAATAGTTTCATAACATATTCAGAGCAGCAAGAAGAATTTGTAGTACCTAGCAAGTAAGCTAATGTTACAACAATTGCTTCCTAATTACAATCCTAAGGAAAAACAAATCAATCTAAAAAAACAGGAAAAGAAGATAACCTTATTTTACAATCTAACATTAACAATATTTTCAAATAAAACCTGCATGGTCTAACACACTACTCTCGCTGTAGAATAGACTGCCGATGATGGGAAGATCAAGGTTCGAATCTCAGTCAAGTGTACTGAGGGTGGTTTTTCCTAAATGGTTTTCCACTCTCCCTCCATCTAAATTCAGCCTTCCTCATCCCCAACTCATCAGCGTAATTAGTACAAAAGTGTATAACCCAAACAGGTGTTAAAACATAATGCTAAAAAAAAGGTTAAATACCCTGCACTCATCATCATTTTTAGGGTAATCAATTCTCACAGATTACGGTAAACAGGACATACAGCACGAATGGAAGAAACTAGAACTGTGTTCAAGGCATTGACTATCAAAGCTAATGAAAAGAGAGCATTGGGAAGACCTAGACACAAATATAATGGACTTGAAATATAAAAGATATAATGAGGTAGAGTGGATAGAACGAGCTCAAGATAGGGATAGGGTGTTATGAGATAGACTGGATAGAATAAGCTCAAGATAGGGATAGGGTATTATGAGGTAGACTGGATAGAACGAGCTCGAGATAGGGATAGGGTGTAATGATGTGGACTGAACAGAATGAGGTCAAGAAAGGGATAGGGTGTTATGAGGCAGACTGGATAAAACTAGCTCATTATATAGATAGTGTGTAATGAGGTGGACTGGACAGAACTAGCTCAAGATAGGGATAGCTAATGCCATATAGAGTAAATGTTTTAGCATGTACCTTTTCTGTTCCAGCATGGACATATATTTTTCTGGTAAAACTTTGTGCCACTGTTCTGAATTAAAATATGTATAAAAAAAACTTTTGAATGTTTTCCTTCAACACTTACCTCATATAACACTGCACTTTTTTTTATAGATGTAAATAAGTTTAACTCTAAAAACTATATTCCTCATGACAAATTATATCTAAGTTTTACTCTGGTTTCTGTTTGAATCATTTGGTAAATATTCCAGAGTAAAGTATGCAGCACTCTTGAATGCCAGTGGAGCTACTACCTAACTGTTGGAGAGCTGTACTGTTAGCTGGCAGCATCTTGCGATGAGAATATATTAGACTACCTGTCAACCTTTTCAACGACTGCTGATAATTGATGCCTCACTCATGAGCACAAACTTTGATACATTTTGAGTTAGCGGTGACTGGGCACACATGTTGTTTTTACAGTTTTTATCTGTTTGGCTTGTAAGCAAACATGAATTACACTAATGGAATAGGGCTGAGAAAGGTATAATTTTTTAGGTAATGTACTCATATTTGCATGGAGGGAAAGCGGAAAGACTTTTGAGAAAAACGAGCCCCAGTACACCTGACAGGGATTTGAGCCCTGATGTCCTTATAACCTGCAATCCACTTTAACATGAGAGTGATGCGTTAGACCAATATATAAGTAGCAAGTTTATTTATTAAGATTGCATCAGTATTAAGCATGCCTATTGTTGCCTCAAAAGGAATAAGAAAAGGTTCAGGTATCTTTCCCCAATGTACAGTATATGAATCCAAGAGGATTTCAACAGGCGGTTTGAATGTTTTAAATATATTCAAGTCTCCATTTTTCTATGATGTATGATGCTGACAATGCACATGGATCAAGTAAAATCTCTTGAAAGGAATAGGTTAAGTGAAATTCACTAATACTTATTTTTAAAGTTGTGTGTTCAAAGGAGATTATTCATAATATCGACAAGCTCGTGACAGAAAAGCAGGCACAAATTTCTGTTCAGAAAATGTAATATTTTTTTCACCATTTATAGTTAGTAAATTTTTTGGCTCTTTTAAAATTTAAGTGAAAATATATTGTTACATAAAATCATTATTTTCAGTGATAAAATGTAATAGAAATAAAATTATCTGATGAAGCACTTGTTTTTACTAGTTACTGATAATTATAAATAATATCCCACTCTATTGCAAAGCCATTGGTGTAGTTTTGTAGAGTTGATATTTATTCGTAATAAATTCATGCAGCCCCCTTAGTTCCTTCGAAACTTAAAAGTGGCCCTGCCAAGGGTCTGAGTTTGAGACTGCTGCGTTGCACCATGCGAACAGCAATGTTAGTTACAAAAATCTAACTCTCACATTTAACTCTTGTACAGGCTATTAACAGCTTACCTCGGTCTGATTCTATAATCATACAACAAACACAAATAATATTGTGTACTTCCTAAACTAATAAAACAAAAAACTCTCCAAATAAACAAATTTTGACTTAACTTTGCACTCTCATTGAATCCCTTAGTGATATAAAACCATTCTTTTATCAAGGATACAATTTTGAAATTAGGTTTGCCAAACTTATATAAATACATTTGGTGTTAATTATGTTAAGTTGTTAAAAGTATCTAAACATAATGAGTTGAATCATTGGTGTGAGTACCCTCTACTATGGATGAAACACAATAAATAGCAATTTAATTAATATATTTTAAAATCCATAAAAAAAGGGTCAATAATCTCATCATTTAAAAAGAAAACTAGTTCAACCAAATTTATAACAAAGTTTTCTTTAAGAATAGATTAATGTTATAGCCCTCTTGATTTCCAGGTGTCATAATAATGAATAATATTAAATGTTTAAAGAAACATATGGTTAAACATAAAATTAATAACTTTTGAAACACACTTTAAAGTTTAGTAAGGAGAGATAATAATTATTTATAAATTAATCATTATGTTATGTAAAGCTATAAAAAATCATAAAAGGTGTCAAAGAGAGTTGTATTAAATACTAAACAAATTTGGAAAAAATACATAAAGGATTAATTTATTGTTATAAAGAATGATTGTAAAATCTTTGATATAAGAGCACTTTTTTTTAACAATAAAACAAAACATATTAAAATTAAGACATACTGTATTACATTTAAAATTAATCAAAGATTAAATAGATTATTAATATACATATATTTTTTATTATTCACTTAATATTTTAAAAAAACTTAGAACTGTGGATGATGTTGAAGCAGAAACAATAAGTAAAACTAGTTTTGGAAAGGTTTGAGCAAATTGGTGAAAATCGAATTAATTAGTAATTGAAAATATTAATAAAAGTAAAAAAGTTGGAGTTTACAGATTGAATTAATAAAGTGTTATGTATATTTTACAAAATTGTTTAGTATTTAATAAATCTCTCTTTCACACCTTTAATAATTTTGTATGCCATTTCATAACATGTTGAATGATTTATAATTAATAAAATTAATTAGCTCACTACTGGTACTTCCATATAATGTTTCAAAGCATCTTTGTTTTTATCAGTTTTAATGGCTGACAATTCTTGTTTTTAGTTGTTTAAATTACAGTTCTTGTTAACTTGATTCTAATTCTACTCACATATTCTTACAAAGAGGTATTTACATACTAAGTTATGTGAATGGTGTGTGTTATGTCTTCATTACGAAGTGACATGTGGTCATTGAAATGTATGGACACAGAGCTACCTAGTAAGAGAGTCACATTCCAAGATAAACAGCTCTAGGTTATTTTATCGAGCTCAAGATTTGAGGTTCACATAAAAAAATTCAAACAAGGTATAGTCGGCTATGTTTAGAAGAGTTCACTTAATACTAATGGTGTTTTTGGTCTTTGACTGTGTATTTTTACCACCACAACCTTGCAGCCAGTTTTATTATGTCAAATGTTTTATTACTACCCCCATACTAGTTAGGTTTCTATGATGGTTATAGTTTATTATTACCTCCATGTTACAGTTAGGTTTATTATGAACAGCAATTTTTCTTATTAGGCCTAGTAGGTATTACTGCCTATAAAATAGCATTGTCTTTCTTGGTTTTGACAGATTAATATTAAAAATTTAATTTGGGTTTAACAAAGCGTATTGACATTACACATAGGTTTCACTTGTGTGTATTGTGCTGGGTACATTTATCGTAGCTTTTTCTGGTGAATATTTGCATATTTCATCTATAAAATCCTTGTCATTTCTTCCTCTTTAGCCACTTCCTTGATTTGTCTCATTTTCTAGAGCAGGTTTGTTTGAGTAGAATAATATTTTACAGGGTTTTAATAATATAATTAATTAAATTAAAAATCCTGATATTTTATTGATAAAATATTCATACAAAACAGTGACACAAAATTGTTATATTTAATGTCTTTATATATATACACACAGTTTTTCTTAGTGTCACGTCTTACTACCCTTTCATTTATACGCTTATATACTAATTACACTAATGGTTCTAGCGATTAGAAAGCTATATTTGGAAAAAGTGTACCCGCATTTGCATAGAGAGAAAAACCATTTTTGAAGAACCAGCCTCAACACACTTGACCTAAATTCAAATCTCGATCTCTCTGTTATTGGCAATCTAGTCTACTGTGAGAGTAGTGCCTTAGACCATGCAACCACTGAAGCGGGCTATATTTAGTCAAATATTAATAATTTTTTAATACAGGATGTCTACTGAGTTGGAGAAACAAAAATTAGTGACTTTTTGGTGACCTTATTTGACAAAAAATTCCTTCAGTAAATGGTTGAACATTATATAATGCATATATATATATAGGCATAATGCACTCACACGCAACATTAGACTTGAACTAGATGGCAAACGTTAACCTTGTCCTTGGTATCATGGTAAAAACAATCAGGCAACTTGTGGCTAACGCATGGCATCATGGGTAGTGGGTGACTCATCATTTGACACATTCGTGATTTTACAATGCACGGGAAATACACAGATATTTTCTTAACTTTATGACTAAAATATTGAAAATTCGTGACTTTTCAGGGACTTTCGTGACCTTTTTTGCAATCAGTAACTTTTCATGACTTTGGTGATTTCCGTGACCCAGTACACACACCGCGTAATATCTTTTTATTGAAGATAAATTAAGGTATGTGTGGTTGATATTCATAATGGATGGAATTAACTTTCTAGTTATTTAAAACATTTTAGTTCAAATTTCATCTTGTTAGTTTCCAATTGTATCAAAATTAAATGAGAATGACAGAGAGTATTTTCAATTCTATTTAATAACATATGTTTCATTGTGAAAATACACAACTCTTTATAAAACATACAATAAATTTCACATAAATATAGTGGGAAACAGACTTTTTTATTTTCAATTTAACAGAGGAAGCTTAAACTAGATGGTATCTGCAAAACCTTTCAACCAATAGTGATGTAAACATTATTAATTGTACAAAACTACATCTCTCACACTCAATTGCTTGAATCCTGTATAAATTTTAATAATAATAATTGTTATTATTATTACTATAGTGTTTTTATCATGTGAAAAAAGGGATTTGTAATAAATGGTGCATTTACAGTGGAAATTAATTGGACCTTACAAAACTGTGGTACATTATATATTAATACAACTCACAGCAGTTTCCTTAAGTTAATATTAAAGGTCAGCCAAAACTGTAAATTAGAAGTTTTTTAATTCACACAATAAATGTTTTAATCAAATGTTTATGACATAATATTTGTAATAAATTGGAACAATGTGGATGATTTATGAATAAAAAGCCCATCTCACTGGTGATAAACCATTTTATTTTACACCCAATTACTCTCAAACCAGAAAGCAGGTTTTTGCATAAGTTTCTTGACACCATCAAAATTGAGATAAGTGAAATAGTTTTGTCACTTTAAAATAGTTATTTTTCAATTTGTTTGTATATTTTTAAAATTTAGTAAGATGGTTTACACACTTCTTAATTTCACTGTTTTTTAATGAATACCCCCAGGTACCCCACTGCAATGTGACACCTGTTTTGAGCGGTATTACTTACATGGTGTCTACTCAACTTGACCAATGAAATCCCTGACCTTTTCCCTGATTTCCCCTGATCATTTCCCAAAATTCCCGACTAAAAACTATGTCACATCCTTTTAACTCCCCACCCCCTCACCCCTCGTTTTTCTATTAATATTTTGTTATGAATAATAATAAGTTTAAAAATTTAAATAAACATGTTTTTTTTAAATTTGTATTAACATTTTTTACTAGGAATTAAAACTATATTTCACAGCTACAAACAAAAAATGACAGTTTGAATAACATTATAATTTACTGATTTAATGATTATTATATTTCATATTTTGATTAAAACAATATTTTCCCGGATTTTTATTATAATTTACCAAGTTCCCGACTTATTCCCGTTTTTTCCCGATTACTTCAAATTCCCGGCTAATTCCCGTTTTCCTTGATTTTCCCGGATGGTAGACACCCTGTACTTACCTAAGTTGGGTACACATTAGGGTGAGAAAGACTAATTGTATAGTATAATATGATCTAATTTATATCAAACTAATAAGTTAAATCTATTATAACTATTGATGTTATAAACAATCGCATTCACATTGTGTTGCTATTGAAGGAATATTATCAAAAGATGTTTGTCTTAAACAGGTTATCCACTCAAACTCTGGAATAAAATTATAGTATAATTCTTGGTTTTCCTGATAAAAAATAATATTAGCGATTTTTTAAAATACTTTTCCTTCGATTGTAAGATTTTGAACAAATGATTCTGAATGAAAATGTTTTGTAAAAGGTGTATAGAACATCTCACCAAGTTTTATTACCTGAGCCAGTATTGTTAATAAACATTTCTACTCTCTGCCTTGGTTAGTAGACTATTGGAATTATACACAAATAATACCACCTAAAACTTCAATTATGTATTAAAACACTTTAAAATACTTCAAGATGGGTATTTGTTAAAAAACTAAACAAAAAAACACCTAACCTCGTATTGAGAGACTGCTACAAGCCACCACCTAGAGAACTCCTTTTTCTCCTTAAAAATATTAAATTGTTTAGGGTACATCCTCATCACACTTTTTTAAGGTCTGGATCAGAAAATTATTATTCCACCTGTGATATGAACTCAGCCACAAAAACTCCATGGTGTGAACCTACATGCGAGCTATACCAAGTGAGCGGCCGCTGTTGTTAACGATGATAATGCAAACAAATAGAGAGTAAACAAGTTAAACATTAGTATGTATACAAATGTGCTACAACCAATGGCGGCAGAACCTTATTGATGTAGAGGAGAAAGAGTGAGAGGATGAAAAAAGTTTAAAAAAAAAATATTCTAGAGTCAAACGGAGTATGGGGGAGGGAGCGAGGGTCCAGGGACCCAACCCTGGCAAATGTCTGAAAATGTAATGCCCTTAGAAGCTATTTAAAGGACTCCATGCATCGATGTTTTAAAAATTAGATGCCTCTGCAAGCTAATTAGAGTGGTCTTTGGCTTTAAATCCCAAGAGACAGCAAAATTCAAGCACTTTACCCAGTTTTCATCCAGGTGCACAAAATTCAAACATAATTCCTGGTTTTCCTCATCAGTGATGGCCCTGTTATATCTACATGCAAACAGTGCTCAAATCATTTTTCACCGATAATTACAATTGTTTCAATAAAATTTTGTATTATAAGTTAATTTCATTAGCGTTGCTTATTTATATGTCCACGCGTGTCTGCACATTCAAGATCTCCCTACACACCACAATAGTGAGACATCACTGATCATACGCATCTAAGTAACATTTTATATTGATAGCAATACTACTTTTTTTTTTGTAGATGATTATAGGCTGTATGGTTCGACTTTGGGTGTATATTTGCCCTAATGGGTAAACACCACAAACATATTATTTTGTTACTGTGCATAGTTTATTATTTTGTTGAATTAATCTTTATGACTGCTCCTAATAATATTTTATTAATAGTTATATTAACCCTTTTGTCGTAAGTTTGTATAAAGTACTTATGAGCGTTGGTGGGGACACCATCGTGAAATTTAATAAAATTGGCATATAATCTCAAAACATTATTTAAAATAAAATTATTTTGGCTATTATCTCAAATAATTTTTATTGTTTTAAAAATGTGTTTGATTTTTCTTTTATTATATTCCAGACTATAATCAACACAATTCTCTAAGCCATATTGGGAATGCTTGGAAATATTGTGTTCTCTTGGTACACTACCTTTTTGCAATAACTTGTTTGTAACCAATTCTATTCCACACCAGAAGGCACAAATACGAAACTTAATTTTTTTTAGAAGCAATGTGGACTTATTTGCAGTGGTTATTAGATGTATTTATTTGTGTTAACATGTTTCAAAACATTAATGCTCATTAGAATGGAAATACTTGATTTGTATAGCAAGCTCTGACATCCCATCAGATTGCATGCTTAGAAGTAGACTCCCGAGGTTCTTTTAAGCTTTTGTTTGTACCATCTTTTCAACTCGCATGTAACTGTATTCTTTGCACAGGGTAGAGTTGTTTACCGGTCATTATAGTGTGATGTTCTATCTAAGTGACAACATATAATGGCATTTGGTTACTGTAGGTAAACTTCATAGCTGCAAACACTTGAAGAAAAAACTTAATAAATATATCCACAACAAATACTAAACACTAGTAAGCTGCCAATTTTCACTAAATTACACTAAATAAAGAGCCCTATTCACATTTACTTTTATTAGTTAAGACACACAAATATAATCTATCCAATTTAAGGTTTATTTTCTCCTCAAACACTACACATATTAAAATGAATTACGGATATGGTATCTTACAAAGTGTTTAGTGTCACGGCAGAAAACAAACTCCCTAATATTTATTTCCATACGTCTTATGTAAAAATCGTAATATGATCAAAGATATTGTAAAGTCTTCAAACTATTTATGTTTTCCTAAATTTTCTATAAAATTTAGGAGAGTTGGCAGCTATGAAACTTGAGCAGTATTTTTTTTTGTATTTTTCGACAAAAAAATAAAATAGACAAACTAGGTTTTTAAATGTATAAAACAACGGAGAGCTAGGTATAAGCACATTGCATATAGACACTTTATCTACAGCTAGTAATAACCTCTTATCAATAATATGGAGGATTTCAAACTACAGTAAAAACTTTGATTATAATTTTTTTTAATTTTTTTTTAGATAATTTTAAAACAAATAGGTTTGAACAAAAATCAATTCTTACGTCTTTTGTCTAAACATAGGCCTAGACTGGAACTTATTTTAAATATGTTAAATGTGAAAAATCAAATATTGCAGGGATTTAAAAATGTTAGGTATAAGGAAGATTATATAAAATGTATCAATCCAGTTAGTATCAATGAAGTTCTACTTTGATAGCTAATCCAGGGTGAAGCCTTGGCCAGGATATAATTTAGTATTTCAATGCCCTGGCGAAATGAGACACATTATAATGCCATTGTTAATTTAGCAGCCACTATAGACTCTAATAACCTTTGTGTTCAGACCCAATGCGATGTAATACAATAAATTGTACATCACTATCCAATGTAATGCCCAAACAATAAATTGCAACTGATGTAATACAATAAATAATACATCGCTAACCAATGTAATACTACCCTAACAATAAATTGCAACTGATGTAATACAATAAATAGTACATCACTAACCAATGTAATACCCAAACAATAAATTGCAACCGATATAATACAATAAATAGTACATCACTAACCAATTTAGTACCCAAACAATAAATAGCAACCGATGTAATACAATAAATAATACATAACTAGCCCAAACAATAAAGTGCAAAAAGTCTAAAATGATATTTTATTTTATCTAAGGTTCTGTATGCCTGTGGAATCAAACAGGCTTAACACAAATCCAGTACAATTAATTAGAGGAAGGGTAAAATATATTCAAACCCCCTCTGAGCAAATAAACAAAAAGAATAATGAGAACCAGTTAGTTGAATTCAAACAAGTTATTGAATCATGATCAATTATAGTGGAACTAGTATAAGAATATTTGCGAATAAATTTCTTATTTAAAATATTTTCTAAAACAAATTGGCATGCATACCAGATATAAAAAAAACATTTTAATCAAATAGGGATATTAGGCAACACATCAATAGTATTAAAGCTAATTTGTTATTCATATTTCCCATATTTGGATAATTTCTGATTAAAGCAATTTGTTTAGAAACTTAAACCCTGTCTTCCCAAGTGCACTAGATTACTTAGTTTCAATCTATTTATATAAGGAAAGCAATATACAAATTGATTATTAAAAAGTTGAAAAAAAATATTTCCACCAAATTTTGGTTTAAAATTTATATTGATATAATAGATATAAAAAGGTGTAACAGTATTGAAAATAAAATTGTAAATATTTTAATATACATTTAATAAGTAACAATAATTATTTTTATTTACCAATTTTTTCACTCAATAAGGGTGAAATATGATTTTGTAAATTTAGTTGTTACTAAATACAAACACTCAAATCGACCAATTATAAAGGTGTCATAAAATTTATAAATAAAAATAAAATAGTGTGGCGCCTTAAAAAATGTTAAGTTAATGAAAGTGTTGGTATAAATTAATAGTCAATAGTCTTATTTCAAAATGCTTTTTATATCCACCATTGGTATGTGAGATGCTGTATAATCCTATATATTATTTCTGTTGTCGACATCCCTTTTTCTCGACTAATACAAAGCTTACAGCAATGAATAAGGTATTAGTGGATATGATTTTTTACTGACTTCTGACATAGCATACTCAGTTAACGTTAAAACACATTGTTTGTTTAAAATTGAAGTTAAAAGTAAAATCTAACAATATTTTTGTATCAATTACTGAAAATAAACTCTCGTTGCTACTATTTTGTGTATACACTTCGCTGAGTATTTAATTTCAACAACCCAACCAAAGACTAAATAATTTTTTGAGGGAAGGTGAGGGGGTGGAAGGTTAAATGTGCGAAAGTTTTGCACGGGTTTACTGGTCTACAACAAATTGCATTAGTACAACCTTTTCTAAGAATGATGCTTAAGATTCATTTGTCTCCACAGTACCGATATATAAATTTTAAGCAAAATTATTCGAAAGGCACACTTTTTAAGATCACAGCTTCAACCATATCCCACATCCACTCAGGAAGGACCCTAAAAAGTATTTTTCAACTAAACTATTAACTTATGGTTGGCCTTGGTGGTCTTGGGATAAAGTGTTCGTCTCAGGACCCGATATACATGGGTAGGTTCAAACGCAGAAGGGGTTGAAAGATTTTTCTTGAGCTATAAAAATTCTTAGGACAACTTCCTTCGTCCCATGTAGATTATGGGATGTAAAAGAACCCTGGAAGGTATGTAAATATAAATACCTTTCCCGCCAGAATTGGTAGACCCCTTCATTTTCACTCATAGAAATTCTCGTGTGCTGATATAATCCCTCGTTTCAGAAAGTGCACATTAAATGATTCAAATAAATAAATAAATATTGATTTTATGAAAGCTTTTCCAACACTTTTCATGATCTAATATTTTATAAGGAAGACTTGTTATGTATGTTGTGATATTTTGTATATAGAGACTGTCAAACACAGTTGTTTTCTCGAGATGACACATAGGCTTAAATATTAACAATCAATGATTTGGAACCACTTTAAATTTGTTACACAGTAAACATTTTTTGTTATAGATATTGCACATTTTCTAGAGGCTCGTTTTTTTGCCAGACTTTGCACATCCTAGTGCTAGTTTTTTTTTTAATCATATTAAAGAAATCAACTGTAATTTTTTTCTAATCAATATGCAGGTATCATATTTAAAAAGCCTTGTTTGATGTTAAGCTAGTAGCAAGTTTATTTGAAAGATAAATGATTTTCAGTAATATTTAATGACAAAGTGGGCAAAATATTACTTTAAAAACAATTTTTAACTTTGTTAAATAATGACTGCCATACATTTAATCTCTCAAAAATGGAACTTTACTCACATTTTATATGTCAATTCACTATATTTGGTATTTTATGCTTGCTATGTTGGACACATAAAATGCTGTGAGCTAAGAAGTCTAAATCTCCTGTTCCAGAGATAGATGAAAAATGGTATTGAATCAGCGTTATGGTGCTTTTTACATCCCTACAAGATGTACCTTTATGAGTTTTATATTTTCTAGCTATACTTATCTAATCTTACTCTATTAAACACAAACATGAAAAGTACATTAGACTTTAAATATATAATACATCCAGAGGCAATTCTAGAACTTTTCTTTATCTCCTCCAATCAATCTCCAAAGAGGGTCTCACTTTGCACTACTATTGGTGTGTGTATGAAGAATGAAATATAAAACAAGGCATTAAAAGTATTACAACCTTTTTATCTGAAGTTGATCCTCAAATACGTGCCTATACCATAAGTTGGACGGAAAATTTTTAGTTTCTGCAAAAGTTGATAGTTGTCATTTTTAAAAATAATATAGAGGTAGAGGAGAACTCAAAAAGTTGAAAGCGTTTCTAGAAAACTAATTTAGGGGATTTTTCTGAATTGCTAGAAATAAGAACATTTTAGTAAATACATTTTATTTATAACTAGTACCGTACTTCACAAGTACTTTGAAAGACTGGAAGAGGTGTATGAATTAAAGGGAAATCACACCGATGTACCACTGTAAAAAATATGGGAGAAAATAATAATAATATTTAGCACCGCGTCTTACTACTCGTTCGGGTTATACGCTTAAGTACTAATTACGCTAATAGATTAGGATTTGGGAGGGTTGAATTTAGAGGAAGTGAACCCGCATTTGCGTGGAGGGAGAGTGGAAAACCATTTAGGAAACCCCCCCCCCCCTCA
>CABFWB010001051.1:123716-157722 GCA_902151455.1 Timema bartmani | reverse complement strand
CTCGATCTCCTCGTCCTTGGCGGTCGAGCTCAACACGACTAGCCCGTTAGCCAACTACGCCACCGAGGCGGGTCGGGAGAAAATACATAATGGAAAAGAGAATAAAAAAGAAAAAGAAAGGGCGGTGGAGAGAGGATGGCAACATAGATTTAGGGAACACAGGTCTACAATAGAATTGATATTCACTCTATGACAGCTGATGGAAAGAACATATAAATTTGAGAAGGACTTGGCAATGGAATTTATGGATATGGAGAAGGAATATGATAGTGTGGATAGAAATAAAGCCAGTAAAGCGATGTCAGAGGTCCAGGGGCACCTGCAATGGAGATCCAGGGGGGCAATTGCCCCTCCAGAGATTCTGAGGTTGCATACATATTAAAGGTTTGAATTTTTTTTTCTTATGTTGTATCTTATTTACAGGATACAAGGATAGCCTTAAAAAGCGTTTTTTTAGGCTTAAATTTAATAAATCTTCCTCCTCACCATAGGGGTTGCATTCCATACACCCCCTGAACCTAGATTTGTCCCCCCCCACCCCGAAGAAAAATACTGTGGGCACCCTGCAGAGGTTTAAGTTGAAAGAGGAGTTGTAAATAAGAGTGAAGAATATATATATATATATATATATATTCTTCACTCTTATTTACATACATATATATATATAACACGAGCTATGTTAAGATGGAAAAGTGGTGGAAGGGGTGGTTCCAAATAAAGCATGGAGTGAAGCAGTGGAGTGCCCTCTCACCACTACTATTTGTAATGGTAATGGGAATGGGAATGGTCATTTAAAATGTGGCCAGGAAACTTTGGGAGGAGAGAATGAAAACCATGATGTTTCCTGATGACTTGATGGTCTGGGGGGAGAGGGAAGAAGGACAGGAACGAAACGATAAAGAGGATAAGGCCTAGTAAAGTTTTAAAGTTGGGCGGAGTAGAGCTGATAAAGGTACAAAGTGTAAAATATCTTGGAAGTGTTATTGAGGTGAAGGTTGGGAGTGGAGAGGATCTAATAAGAGGACAGCAGGGGAGTTCTTTATGTGTGTAAGAGACCTGCTATAGAGAAGAGGAGTGACCTTTAAGATCATTCGACCATCAACATTTTACTGAGTAATTTTAACAATTGTATCATTTATAAGATATAAAAAGTGATTCAATTATTTAATATCATTAAAGTTCATGAGTTATAACGGGTCAAACTTGATATTTTATGCTTTTTTCGTACCATTATTAAGTTAAAGTAAATAAATTATGAGGTTGAAATTTACTATAACTAGACATTCATGTGAGTTGTACAGAATGAAATATTAATAGTATTAATATAATCAATATTTCTTTAAAAATATCAATTTCACTAACATATATTAATTTTTATAATATATATTAACAGTACAAATACTTACTTTACTAATATTTTATTCTGTACACCTCATATGAATGTCTTGTTATACTAAATTTAAGCCTCATACATTAATTATTTTACCTTAACAGTGGTACAGAAAAAGCATAAAAATAGCAAGTTTGTCCGCTTACCGTGTAGCTCATGAAATATCATCATCATCACCACCACTACCACCACCACCACCACCACCACCACCACCAACAACAACAACTGTTTCCAGCCTGTGGCTGGGTCAGTTTAGTAAAATGCCTTCATCTTTGGCTATCCTTCCACCATTCTTCTCCTTTCACTTGCACACTTTCTGTTATGTGCTCCTCCCATTGCTTTCTTGGCTTCTCTTGTGGTCTTTTTCCTACATACCTCATTGCCATAATTTTATTTAGCATCCTCTCCTTCCCCATCTTAATTACATACCTTTGCCATCTCATTCTTGCTTTCTATACTATCTCATGCACTCCCTGTACCCCCACTCTTTCCCTAATATTGTTTCTCCTCGTGAGAGCTAACATGCTCCTCACATACTTCATTCCAATATACTCAACTTCCCTAGTCTCTCTTACATTCAATGTCCATATTTCTGGTGTATGTGTGACAATGTGTGCAAAGTATGCCCTATACATCACTTCCTTACATTTCAAGTGCACTTCTATACTCCATAGCAGGTCTCTTATTCACCTGTAGAAAAACTCTTCCTGCTGTCCTCTTCTCATTAAATCCTCTCTACTTACACCTTTCTACTCAATCACACTTCCAAGCTATTTTACGTTCTATACTTTTCTCAGCTCTACTTCATCCAACTTTATAGCTTTACTAGGCCCTACCCTCTATTTTGTTATTACCATCACTTCCCACTTTTCCATGCTAAATTTCATTCCACAATATTTCACTTCCTCATTCCATTTCTATAACTGTTACTGTACTTCCTCATCCTTCTCATAAAGTCATCAGCAAACCTTCTGGCTTTCATTCTTTCCTACCCAAGTCTTCCTGTCACTTTAATCATGACCATTTCCATTACCATTATAAATAGTAGTGGTGAGAGGGCACTCTCCTGCCTCACTACATTTTTTATTTGGAACCACTCTGTCCCCCCACTCTTTGTCTTAACATAACTCCTTTTATTCTCATACATGCTTTTCACTCTCATTACAACTCCTCTTTCGTCTTGCTTTCCAAACTTAATTTATCTCCATGTTATCATATGCCTTCTTCACATCCATAAATATATTACCTAGTCTTTCCCAAATTCATACCTACATTCCATCAGCTGTCGTATGAAAGATCAAGTCTTTTGCAGACCTATGTTCCCTAAATCCATGCTATTTCTCTATCCACCTTTCTTTCATTTTCTTTCTTATTCTCTTTTCCAGTATCATCTTATATATTTTTGTACAATGGCACATCAGTGTTATCCCCTATAATTTCACCTCTTCCTGTCTCATTTCTTCAATTTAGGTATTACAACTCCCTTTTTCCAGTCTTTCTGTACCTTGTTCTTCTTACAAATCAAGCACAGCATCCTGTATAACCATTGTAACCTGTATAACCTTCACCTGCAGCTCTTTTCATTCCCACTATCTGTTCATCCACACCTGGATCTTTTCCTTGTTTCATTCTCTTCAATGCCTCCTTCACATTTCTTCATGTGGAACCTCTTTCCTCCTCTTCTACTCTTTATTCTTGCTCCTCTGCTTCCTTTCATTCCTTTCCTCTTTTGAGTTAAAATATCTGTAAATATCTCATCCATAGCTATTTTTCTTCCTCTCCTGTCTTCAACATTCTTCCTTCTTCATCCATCATTCTAGCTTGTTTTTCTCTATTCTCTGTTTCTTAATTAGCTATATAACACCTTCTCACTTCCTTACATGTCCTGTTCCAACATTTCTATCAATCTTTCCACACAACCCTTCTTTGTTTCCTCATTCCTATTTATAAAACTCTTTCTGAATGCTTTATTCTCCTCTTTCACTGCTTATTTCACCCTGTCGTTCCATCAGTGTGTCTCCTTACACTTCCTTTTATCACTTATCCTCCTACATACCTTCCCTGCAACACCCACCAAACTTTTCTTAAACCTTTCCCTTTACACCTTGCATCTCATCCTTAGGCATCTGTCATGAGCATAGCAGCCTTAGACGAGAAACTTTTTAAACAAATAGAAAAGGTTTCATTAGATTCTGGGACAACTTTGACAGATATTCAAGAACTGTTGATATCACCATGTGAAGAAAATTTAACTCAATGCAAAAATATTTGATTTCTTCATACAAAAAAAAAAGTTTTGATTTAAAAACTGAAAAAATGTGCCATAATTCGCATTCTTTACACTCCAACCTTAAAAAAGTGCCTGCCATTTTCAATTTCATTTTAAAGTACACATTGTATTTATGTTTTGATAGAAAATTGTTATTCTTTCTGAAATTTACAATACAGTCTAGAAAAAAATATTGTTAGTCTTCCACAATATTTGTATGGATTTTATATCAATCCCTTTAATGTTTCTATTGAAGTTCTATTATAACAAATGTGTGAAACTCTTTATTTAACAGTGTAAATATAGTTTTCTGTGGAACGTCCTTAATAATGTTTTTTTTGGAACTATAGAATGTTCATTTCAGAAGGTAAAGTAGTTTTCACAAAAATTTGACGCTCAAAATAATTGAAACATGGCAGTCTTGAGATAATCGGACACCTTACCTCAGGCAGTAGCGTGTCTGTCAACTGAACTAAGGGTCCCGGGTTCAATTCACAGCATGACCAAAAAATGTATCGTTGGTGAAATGTGGGTTTGCCCTTTCACAGGGATAATCAAACGGCCAGGGACTGGATGTTGTGCCTGTTCTAGTCTTAAGCTAGATTATAAGGCATTTGAAGCTATGACAGGCCTAGCAAGCTGGTAGTGGAAAATAAATGGCTTGAATGAAAAACTGACCCAGGCCATAAGCTGTAAACAGTAATGGATTTAGAGTAAAGTCTTAAGGAACCACTAACAGAAAACACTAAATAAAAGGCTTTCAGGTATCACTGCTAACAGTATGCCAACCACATCTTAATAATTTTTGCATTCTTCACATATATAAAAAAAAAATTTTCACGAGTTTGAGTATGGTGGTATTCTGGAGTCATCAATCAATCACTGATCATTGTACCATTGTTTTGGTAGAGTTTTACAAATAATAAAAAAAAAATTGTTGGTGTGTTTTAATACTAGCACTTTTAACTATGTTAAAGATTATTAATACTTAAAAACATATAAAATGAATATTGATTTATTTAAATATAAGAATAAAAGCGAGGTCAATCTAATTTCAAAGTGCATTGCTCTCTCATTTTATTTTAACCCTTGCATTTTCACACCTCACTCCCTCCAAAGCAAACACAACACCACTGTATTTTTTAGTATATAATCTTAAATATCATCAATTAAAGAATCAAATCGCCAAAGCTATTATATATGCTTTTAGTGAGGATTTACTCCATATAAATATCATATTCTGAAAATTGAAAAAATGACACCTGGACACGAGAATCGAACCAAAGGTCCCGGGTTTGATTCCATGTCCAGGTGTCATTTTTCAATTTTCATATCATCAATTAAAGTTTTCAAATAGTAAATTTGTACATCCATTGAACTTTATTTCTCTATCTTTAAACTTGCTAAGTACCAAATTTGAGGGGAACTTGGTGTAGAGTATTGCCTTGTATCAATAATCTGGACCCGTACTAATACCGCCTTGCTTTTGTGATACTTGGATTATTTAAACATCTGACAAACAATGTTCACACCTAAGTAACAATAAAAAAGAGTAAGGCTGTATAATTCAATTGGTCACCTGTCATTTAAGAACAATGTTTAGTGAACTATAAAGAACCAGGTCACAATCAAACATTTGTTTGGAAATTGAAAACAATATTGTGTTTCAATTTAATACAAGGAAAATATACATGTCAACCCAATAATTTATGTCCAAAATGTATTAAAACCAATGTACAATTACATCACATACTAAGTTAATTACTTCACATTCCATTCCACTCCTATTAATTGTTTGAACTGATACACATTATTGTGAATATGGCAATCCTAATATTTCACTTGAAGGACAAAATTTAGAAAGACCAATTCACACCAATTGAGAATTTAAAAACACCAGATGGGTAACTAATCTTCGAGACACTGATGTGGTATTCAAAATTATGTGAATCAGTTCAACGATTTACAGTATCTTATTTGTAGGATTAAAATAATTGTTATCAAAGACACTGTACATCACTATATCACACTGTAATGCTGAGCCTAATCTAATTAATCACAGGGGGCAAAATCACTATCACCTGTGTCATGCACAAAGTAAAAATTTAAATAACAACATTTGTAAAACTTTCAGGTTGATAAATATATTCAACAATACATTACTTACTACTAGCAACCAGTACTGGCCTGATCATTTCAACAAGTTGGACATTTACAGAAGCAATATTTCTTAGCTGAAGATTTTATAGTTAAGTGAGTAAAAATTAAATATTTAAACGGTTTAATGTGACAGAGTTAGTGTTACAAGAATAACAAGATTTTATGGAATTATTATTGGTTGTTGGCGTATTAATGGGAAAAGTGAAGAAAGTATGAACAGTTAACCCAATGAGTAGTGCAAAGGTATATATATTATACGTGTGTGCATATATAGATAACTAGTGGATCATTGAAGCGTTGGCTACAAATTATCTTGCTACAATTGATTTTAAGCTTTTAATTTGAAATATTTGGTCCGCCCTGTCCTTCCTTGCACAAGCTCTGGGTGAAGGATGAAGGTAAGGGTAAGGGGGTGGAGCAATGGTGATTAATGGGGAGGGGGCTGACATCACCTTATATGGCTTGCGTCCAAGTCCAGGCATAGATAGGTATGACCCTGACCTAAATTCTAGAGGAGCTTTTTAGGAAATTGAGTAAAAGTTAAAGGAAAACTTTCATTCTACTGAGGTTCTGAGCTTGAAATCTGTAAAATGAGACATTTCCCATCACATTATAATTTGACCTAGTCCCGTAGTTTCCAACTAAATATTAAAATAATCACAAAATGTTATATATATATATATATGTGGATAGGTTACCCATTGATGTATCTATAATAATGGAAATTAATAAAAAATAAAGACATAAGTGCTAATTTAATGAAAGAAGGAAAAAATGAAATAAAGAGGAAAAGTGGGAGAAATATTTTTTGTGGGTGTTAGAATGTGAGCCGGATTGCTAGTTGATAACATGTGATTTTTTCAGTATAGCGGCCTTGGATTGGATAATGTTTGTGCATGCTCTCGCTATAGAAGGTCTTACTGGCTGGCTGGATCTTACAAGTGTTGTGGCATTCTCTCGTCCATCTTATACACGCTGAACATCTCTCACATAAAGCTCTTAACATCACAGGCTAACATATTATAGACAACCCCTGGCTATAAACCAAATATATAAATATATATTTAAGTTGTCCAACTATTATTCCAGTAATATCAATATGTTTTTACACTGTTTTCATAATATTAAGAGAATTAATTTTTTGTCAGTGTCTCGCTACCTGTTTTGACTTAAACACAAATGTACTAATAACCCTAATGTGCTAAGGGTGAGGAAGGTCAATGGAGGGAGAGTGAAAAACCATTTAGATAAAACTACCCTCACTACACTTGACCGAGATTCAAACCTTGGTATCCCTGTCATAGGTAGTTTGGTATATTGCAAAAGTGATGCCTTAGGGGCCATACATGTATTATGTAATGCAATTGAGGGGGAGGGGGTAGAGATCCATCGCAGCATTACACTGTGTGACATGGAGGGGGAGGGGGGATTAGGCTAGCATAACAAAAGAAGATGTTTATAATCTAGTCATCTATAAACTTAAGCTTTTTTACACTTTTAAAAAATAGTGTTTTTTGTAATTACAAATAAAACTGTTTGACTAGAAATCGCATCCTTTATTCAAAATCCTATTTATTTTAAACTTATAAGATCATACGTGAAAATAACTAGTCTAAAACCCCAACCCATTTGAAAATTACATGAGGAAAAGGTGCTTTTTTATAGTTGAAACTGGAAGCATTATGTAACTTGGCGGGCAGGGAGAGTGGGGTTGCCAAAGCGTAATGGAACGTGATATGGAGGGAGGAGGGGGTGTCAAAAAAAGGCAAAAAATTGCGTTACGTAATACATGTATGGCCCCTTAGACCAATCGACCACCGAAGTATGTCAATTAAATAATAATAGTAATGATAATGATAATAAGTCATTTATACATGTTTGAACATCAATAATAGTTTCAGCAACTACCTCCACTGCACTCATAACCTCATCTTTGAAAACTGATATATATTCATAGTTTTAAAATTTATTGACCAGACCCAATGCAATGTCACAGCTAAGATAAGAATTGTCACATCAATGGATCACATAGACAGTTTAAAACACTGGTATTCAACCCGGGGTATGCAAAGACATCCTAGCGGTACAAAGTTGAAGATACTGGTAAATCATATCTGGGGGTATGTGGACATAAAAGTTTTAATACCACCCTGCTCTAGAAAACCATCCAACCTAAATAGTTTTTTTAACTATCCCAGAGTTAAGCCCTATTTTTTTTAGCCCCGTGTTTTACTACCTATTCAGATTATATGCATAGTTACTAATTAAGCTAATGAATTAGGGATTAGGAAGGTTGGATATATAAGAAGTGTACACGCATTTGTATAGAGAAAGAATGGAAAATATTGTGGAAAATCCACCCTCAGTACACCTGACGAATTTGAACCTCGATCTCCCGACCATAGGGAGTTTAGTCTATCACGAGAGTGACCCCTTAGACCATGCGACCACCGAAGCAGGTTTAAGCCCAATTACAACACTAACACCACCTAGCCATCTACATGATGACAATAGAACACCTAAACAGATTTTCTTTTTGTACACTAGAAATATTACTGCTAATTTTGTATCACTGCATCCAAATTCCCCAGAAAGAATCATGCTATCCTCTTGCATCACAGTGTTGTTTTGTGTGCTTTATTTTCTATAATTCAATCATATTTATTTAAAAACACACTATTTATACTTAATACTTGTTATTAGGGATGGACCCTGGACCCCTCAAGAATATTCGAGATTGTAGAAAATTTCGGATTTGAAACTCAAATCCTTAAAAGATTTTTTTGTTGTTAATCTTTCAAGTGCAATTTGTTTTAAAGCTCTAATAGTGCTTATTGGTGGTTCAGAACCAATTATAGTTATAGAATGAACTTGACAACCAGGCTCCAGAAATGCAATTTAACACTTAACTGAATGTATGAATGTTATACTGAATGGATTATAAGAATGTTATGTAGTTTCTATTTGTATTTTCCATTATTATACTATATATTTTATATTCCTTCATGTGTTCATAACTTTTTCCAAGATTCAGATTAGATATTTGGGATTCCAAGGTGAATTGGAGATTTTGATTAGTAAGATAATGGATTCAACCCAACTCTACTTGTTATGGTTACAATTCCTGAATCTCAATTAAACATTTTTTTTTGTTAGTCTATATTTCCAAAATAATTTTTAATTAGAAAAATTGTTTGGTAACTTTGGTAAAGCGTGAGTCCAAATGTAGGCCTATTCATAATTAGAAGATATATAATATGTTCCAAACAGATACACATATTCTTTATCGTTACTACTCATTAGTTTAATTTTTAATATTTCCCTCACTTTCAACATTTTAAAATATTGTTTAAGGCATTGGGCCTTATTATTATACACGGTGAAGTATAAAAGTAGTTCTGTACGACAAAGTTGTAAAAATATTAGCCTATTGCTTCTTATCTGGTCCACATATTGATTATACAATTAATGTTATGTGATACCAATAAAATTCATGCTTTATGTACACCACACACTAACACTTAAACTAAAAATATGACTTAATTTTCTAACCAAATCATTATTTAATTGACAACTTTAAAATATAAAATATGGCATTTGTAAATATTTATTATTTAGGAAATATTGGCTTTAACTTAACCAAATTAAAAAATACAATTCACAAGATATTTACATAAATAGTCAGTAGCACAGTGCAAACCATTTGTAACTGATCCGTCCATACCCCATTATTTTTAAAATGTTTAGTGAATAAATAAAACAAACATAATATTCGTTTCCAATCTGAATGAACTTTAACTATTTGTAGCTTTGAATACTTAGGTATGATTTGATTTTTTTAAATGAGCAAATACTTAAGAAACCACCTTAAAATTTTGTGATACTTATTAAAAGTAATTTTTATGAAAAATTAAATGGGTATGTATTTTTTTTTAGCTATAAAAATTTATGTTATTGTGTAAAATAATGTACAATGTAAAATTGTCAAATCATAAAATACATTTCTTCTACTTTTCATTAGTACATTCTTTCAGAAATTTAAAGTCACTTGTGGCTTTTAAACATTCAGATACTCTGTCAACTACATGACAGCCCTTTTAAATCAATTTTATATTGTTTTTAATTTTCTGGGTAGGTACCTATCTATAGCAAATATTCAGACAGGAAAACTATAATAAATACATTCCAACATAACATAATGCTATGCATAGTAACTTATATGATACAAAAAACTGTAATACAATAGTTTGAGCTACATCAAAATTAAAATCAACCTAAAAATTTAATTTGTTAAAAGATGGTTCTAAAAAAAACTTCATTAGTGGTAATATTTGCCATTTCAAGTTGTGAAATGGAGAACGTTTTTAATCCTATTGATTAACAATCTTTAACTCAAAAACATACAAACAGTTGGCATTTAATCCACCCTTGTGACATTAATTGTAACAACCAGAAAATTCAAACATTTTGAGGGACTTTTAAATATCTTAGATTTTAATAAGTTTTTTTAATAATTCATTTTCAAAAAGCTTTGATTTATCCATGGACTTTAGTTTTTTTATATTATATGCTTAAAATACTTATTTGGCAGAGTGACAAAGGAAAGGCACTTACAACACAGATAGTGTAAACCTTTGCATTTGTAACAATCCTTACTTGATGATCTACAATTTGTCTCATAAGAGAAAACACCTATTCTCACTATTTCGAGTCAAGTCTCTAACAAGATCTTCTTCATAAAATGCATTGTTGCTGGCAACATCAGTGTTTGCTGCAGTTGGCACGAGTTCATTATAGTGAGATGCAGCATAAGTATCTGAAGAAATAACATCATTGGTAGTGACATGATTATTGCCAGTTTCTATAGCACGTTTCCTAGTCCGATCACTTTGAGGTAAAACTATCACTTCATGAATGGAATCACAAGCTGCATGTACACAGCTACACAAAACATTACTTGCTGTGTCGACCTTACTGGCATTAAAATGATTATCTATAGCATTAAATTCATAATTATCTAGATTTTTATTGGTACAAATAATTGCGCTACCCTCCAAATGATTGCCGCCTGCAGCAATATCTAAATCTTGTTCACATGTAACGATACTTTTGGCATTAACATTATAGAAAGAATGTTCAGTTGTGAAGTTATCTGAATGATCGATAGCGGTGCAACTGTTGCTGCCAGCAGCAATGTCAGTAGCATCTAAACTATTCACAGCAGAAACACTATCTACATGTGTTGCAGCACAATACAGATTACTAGTAGATGTTTCATTGCCATTTGCAATACTTTCAGTACTAATATCAAGAGATATGGCATACTTGCACTCGATACTATTCAATGCATTATTTTCAAAGTTGTCTTTATGATCTCCCCCCTCACAGAGCATGGTGCATTCTACGTCAACAAGGTCTCCATCATCTGAATAATTCTCATCTAAAACCATTTCACTGCAATCCAGTTCCATTTCAGCTAAAGCAATTTCACTACCTTCGCCAGATACTATTGTATTACTCATTGTTAGGTAATGGTCGCTATTCAACACTTCATTACCAATGTCATCATCTTCAAAACTATGTAAATCATTGAATACGGTATCCATCTCACTTGTTGTAACATCACTTCCAGTGGCAAAGATATCACTCAAGGTTGATCTTCTACTTATAGAAATGTGTTCATTGGTGGGAGAGTAACTACCCGCTGTTACAAAGTCACTACATGTAGAGTCACTAAATGTTGCAATTAATTTCTTATGAAGTTCATCCAGAGGAATGTCATTGCTGGCTAAACTCATCTGTCTTGCGAATCTCTCTTCAAAGAACATATTTTTTCCACCTGAACGATTGTCACAAGTGAGATGGATGTGTGTTTGGAACTTTTCATCTACTGTTTCATTTCTTGGTGTAATCGATTTGCTACCTAAGCCTTTACCATGAGATGATCTACGTCTGTGACTCAGACCACGTTTCAAACTTTTACTTCGTTTTCGGGTAGTTTCTGCTTCAATTTCTTTTCCCTCTCTCAAAGTAGTATGAGCAAATGTTAAATCACTAGATGTAGATACGATGATTCCACCTTTAATATTATTACTTTTTTCAAAGCTTTTGACCTTTTCACTTTTACTGCGTGTGATATTATTTTCTACATTAACATATCTATGCTCGTCATCCTTATTGGTGTTATCTGCAACTGTATTTTCTTTGCAAGTGATGTCCATTGCTTCGTCTTTGGGGTGTGAAAAAAATGACATTTCAACTACATTAATTGATTCACTCCTATTTGCACAATTATTCAGTAATGGGAGGACACTTACACCCTTAAGAAACTGTTTGTTATCTAAATCCCCACTTATTGCACTAATTTTAAGTTTTAACAAATCATTTTCTTGTGCATTAAGCTCTTGGTTAACAAAATGGTTACTATGAGGCAAGTTTGTTTTGTTGTTTGAAACAGTCTCAATTACAATTTCATTACAAGGCAAGAATGTTTGGTTAGTTACTAAGTCATCAGTGTGGCTGTGTATAGTTGTAATGCTAGAAAGTTCTTGAGAAAATTTGTCCTTCAATTTATTCTTTGAGTTATCAATTGTTACAACACTGGAGCTCTGGTTGTTTGCAGAATACAAAGTCCTATCTATAATTTCGCAGATGGCAGGGGGGGAAGATAAGCTATCGGGCGGAGCCACTGTTATTTTCAAAGTTTCTCTTGGCAATGCCAATCTCTGGAGTGGGGGGTGTTCTTTCCATCGCGCGTGAGGCTGCTTTCGCCTAGCGGCCACAACTTCACCCGAGTACACTGGAAGGCTGTTGATGACGGCAAGCTCCGACAACGACCTGTCTATGGTTGGTGAGGGCAAAGGATGCTCTTCAGCATGTGACCTCTCACAGCAAGGTGATAGGAGCTCACACGAGCAACAATTCCATCTTGAGGTCAACCGCTTACGAGCCCCCAATTGTTGGGCAAGTTCGTCGGAGTGCAGCAGGGGCTCCTCGGGCGTTTGAGGCAATGCGGACCCGCGACCAAAATCAATATACCAGAGCTGCTCCTGCTCACTTCCTCACTTCTTCTCTTTCATGTCCTTATTGAGATAGTGTAGGACATAGTGAAGTACCAAGTCATAACAATACTTGTACTCCGTCTACAACAAAACATATAATTTATTAGTATAGTGAAGGAAATGTAGCAAATTAAAATTTTAAAACCAACCAATAGCATACAAAGTCTTAGATTTCATGTTATCTTTAAATCACTCTCCTACTCTGACATTTTAGTTCAGTCAGTAGCATGTCTATCTACTGAACAAAGAGTCCTGAATTTGATTTCCGGCATGGCCAAAAAATTTATCATTTGTGAAATGTGGGTTTAGCCTTTCAAAGTAATAAATTAACGGCTCAGGTCTGGATGTTATGTCACTTTAAGTTTTAAGTTAGTCTATAAATTGTGTGCTGATATAATCATTTGGTTCAGTAAGTACACATTAAACTCCTCAAATAATTAAAATTAAATTTAATTCTGATCATTATTTAAGTTCCAGGTCTATTTTGTTTAGGTTAAATGATGAAATAAAATGGTTATGTTTTAATCAACTCTCTTAAATATACCATACTTTTGTAAAACTTATCTGGCACCTTCAGATACAAATATTTTTTTAAATTAAGTTTGGTTGAAAAAAAAATTCTTGTCAGCTTATCAACAAATGGGCCCTTCAGTTTTAACCTCAGCAGCCCATTATGGCTTTGGTCATCAAAGGCTAAGCTTGTACAGTTTATTTTAGTAATTAGTTTGGAGTAGACCAAGCTACTAGCCTTGATCGTACCTGCACCCATGACATTATTAGCTTTTTAAGGTAAGCATGTTGTACCAATCGGTGTTGGCCCTTTTTAGCCAATATACCGCAAGTACAACCATTGCTCATTTTTTAACCTGAGCATGTTCCTACAAACTAGTATCCCTACTATAGAGATTGCCTTACCGGTCAGTATACTGTTGCCCATGTCATTCATTACCTCTAGAAGGTGAGATGGTGCATCAACACTTCAGGACAATTATGGTGGTGTATGATGGAAGTAAAGCGTGTGTTAGGATGGATGGAGTTTTGAGTGAATGTTTTGACATTAAACAGGGTGTTAAACAAGGTTGTATTATGTCTCCATAGTTGTTTAATGTATTCATGGATAAGTGTATGAGGGATGCTTGTTAGGACGTGGTTGGTGTACATATAGGCAATGTGAATGTGAGAGTGCTGTTATATGCAGATTATGCCATATTAATAGCTGTGAGTCAAAGTGACTTGCAAACTGCACTAAATCATTTGAATGTGGCGACAGGTAGAATGGATCTTCGTATAAATGTCTCCAAAACTAAGGTGATAGTTTTTGTGTATCTGGACAGAATGTTCTGTAAAAATGGAATGATGGATGGTGAAATCGACAGACGGGTGAATGCATCTCCGAGAGTAGTTGGATGTTATGTGAACTATTGCAAAGAATGAAACAGTATTGGTGGCAGTACTGTAAATAAAAGTGTGCTAACGCCAAAACTGTTTAATGGATGTGAAGTGTGGGTTTGTCAGGAGAAACACAAGAGCAAGGTGAAAGCGGTTGGTATGAGATATCTAAGAAATGTATGTGAAAAAACTTGTATGCACAGAGTCAGTAATGAATCGATACTGAAGGAGTATGGTTTGAAAGGGAATCCGATAGGTCATTGTGAAAGAAGCATCTTACATTAGTTTGGGAATGTTGAGAGGATGAGTTTGGATTGAGTGATGAAGCAAATATATGAAGGTAGAGTGTGTAGATCAAAATAAAGGGGCAGGTCATGTAAGACGTGGCTAAATGTTGTAAGCAATGTGTGAAAAAGAGAAACATTAAGAGTTTTAATAATAAAAGAGCATGTATGACTCAGTGTATGGATGTTGTAGAAGCAAAGGGATAGGAAAATGTTGAGAAAGTGGAGATGTATTAGGTATGGAGTAGTTTTTTGAGCTACAGTATATGCACAGTTTCTTGCCTACCCGACAAGGGAAGAGCGTTACTAGATATATATGTAATAAAAAAAATACAGATGTTAGAATTGTAGGGAGTTTCTGGTGGTGGGGGGAAGCGGGGTAGTAAACTCTCAGCTTTTATTCTTTGGGACGCCAGGACAATTTTAAACCCTCTAATGTTTTACATGCATATTTAATATATTATCATTATATAAAAATAATCATATTTTAACTGACAGTTTGCTAAAACACACACACACAAACCCACTATGGTAATTGATATTTAAATAGTCTTGTACATACACATGATAATTTTAATTAATAAAGACCTATTTATAAATTATGAGTCAAAAGTTCCCCTCTTTTCCCCTTTGTATCCCATAGAGTCATTGGGCCATTGGGCCAACTCATTGCTAAAAAAAAGTTTGTTTTGAAAGAATGTACAAATATTTATGCTCTAGTCTTTATGTCAGGTAGGTGCAGGCCTACCTTTCTTTATTTTAATTTATTACGTTGAGCACATTACACGCAGACAATTTCTAAGGCTTAAGAATTTTTTTTTTTAGGAATTGCAATTTTCTTGTGTAGAAGTGATTTGACTTTATTAATATATGGCAGCAAAGAATGGCTGACTCGGTGAGCGTTATCTTTACTCCCCCATTCCTCGCCATTCATTTCAGATTAAGGAATTATTAAAGAATGATCAAGATTGATAGGGTGAATTTAAAAAATTCGCTTATTGATAATTTGCTTTTTATGTGGGATAATGATTCATTTTTAAATCTGTTTTGTTTATGAACATGTTTTTATTGTTTGTATACAGTAAAGTGTAAATACATAGACAACGGTGTTAGCATTTTTGAAAAATATGTATTTCAATCTTCTTCAATGAAATATGTTAAAACGTTTTCAAATGCTCTAGTTTAACTATTATATACTGTCCAGTGGCAGCAATACAAAACGTGAACTGTGTTCCTCTTTTCATTGTAAAAGCCATACATATTGTGTTTGTTCCTTTTATATGCTTTCTATCCTTCCACCTTTCCTGTACCTTCTTCCATATAATACCGATACCCATAGGCACCCGCAGTAAGGGGTGAGGGAGGAACTTGCCTCCCCTCCCAATTATGTTTTTTTAACAAGTAAATATTGTTAACATTTTTTAATCTTCTAGTTTGCCTTTACAATTTTTTCTTCTTCCAATATTTCACAACTATGAGATTTACAATCATAATATTATATGATCACTAAATACACTAGATGCATTTCCGAGTAAAACCTGTCACTACATTTTAAATAATTGTCGACATTTCCTTATAACCTTCTCGCCTGAGAACAGAGAAAACGAAGACTATCGAGTGTTGCTTTCCCTGGAACATCTGGATCAGCAGATTGATTTCGTGCGCATTCCCAAATGGCAAGTGGGATCACCAAACTGGGTTAGGTCAACAGTCGATTTTCTGCTTTGTCTCTACACGCACGAATGCAGGTAGTGTTGGCAGTTTATTTTGGCTCTTGGGCTGTGAGGTCCTGCACCATTGTGGCACACCAAAACATTGTCCTTCGTTTGTGCTTCATGGTGAGAATTTATAAGAAATGCGCACATGTGCAATATTACTAAGGTAACAACTTGCTACATGTGGGATAAACATTTTTAATTTGTTAAAAAAATATGTAGTATAATTTTTGATGCCATCTAATGAAGAAAATAAAAACGAAAAGATTAATATTTAGACCTAAGTGTTGTGGTGCCATCTAGCAATCGTATGTGACATTAAAAGACCAGATTTTGCTAGGGCCTATGGATTGGCTGAGAGATTTCCTAGCAGTTACTTAATTGGCTGAGTTGAGCGTTTAAGGCTTAATTAGGAAATATTTCACATTGTGCTAATTTCTTACAATCAATTTATTATTTTACTATGTATCATCAATAATTATAAAATTTTATTTAATAATATACACGTTTCTCTCACTGATTTTACCGATACCATAATGGATATACAAAAATATTTAAGGCCAAAACAAGACAGTGAAGAAGCTGAAACTGTTGGTAAAAATTAAGACTAGAGAACAATGAAAATTATGTATATGAAATGTTAGAGTCTAAAAATTTAGATTCAAGAGCAATAAGTAATAGCGATAAACAAAGTGGAGCAGATGAATTTTTATATGACAATGATAATGGCCTTTATATTGGTTCAGTACATATTTCTTCTGATGTCAGGAATAAATTAGTAATGAATGTATTCAAACCATTGGATGGCTACAATTTTAAAAAGGATTCAAACGAAAAGCGAAATTTTAGGAATGCCTGGTTATAGCAGAATTCTCCATGGCTAGCATACTCACACAAGTTAAAAGGTGCACTTTGCATTTCTTGCACTTTGTTTCCTCAAAGTGTCAATCGAGGTTATCAAGGGGCATTCATTACGTGTGCTTTTATAAAATACAAGAATTTCAATGAGAATGCTAAAAATCATATTATATCTGCATGGCACAAGGAGCTCGATAAGAGGCTGAGAGTTTTCTTGCTTTAAAGAGAAACCCTACTAAAAATAATTTCTGTCAACCTGATACTTCCGTTAAAACTACTGTGAAAGAAACCGTCAAAAACTTTTTCTATTCTATCTACAATAATATTTTGTAGTACTAATGATTTATTTCCGCGAAGAAAGAAAAGTAATAAGGGAACTGTGCAAGAGCTTTATACTTTTCGGGTAGAGGCTGGTGACATTGTATTAAAAGCTCACTTGGAAACTTCCGCTGCTAATGCTCGCTACACCTCCCATCAAACGCAAAGCGAGCTCATCAAAATATTTGAGGAAGAACTTAGAAAATATATTGTTTTTGCCACTAATAATTCCATAGGGTTTTCTATTTTGGCTGAAGAAACTGCAGACATTTCTGGAAAATAACAATTGTCAATTGGTTTGCGGTTTGTATAAACTGCTAGTAAATGTGTTATTTGAGAAGAATTTCTTGGCTTTACCTAGCTAGAAGATATGTCTACTTCTACTATTGCTGATTCTATTATGAATCAGTGAAGAATATTTGGTCTTGATCTTTAAAATATCTTAGGACAAGGTTATGATGGATGCTCTACTATGGTTGGAAAAGCTAATGGTGTTCAAGCCAAAATTAGAAAAATTTATCCTAAAGCTGCTTTTCACTGTACCTTTCACAAATTGAATCTGGTACTCAACAATCTTAATGTATTTCTTGAAATCCGTAATTCTATTGGAACTATTAAGGATTAAGGATTATTTTAATAGTATTTAGGAATGATTAATAAATTATTTACATAAAATACCAATAATTTCCAAATCATTCAATCATTATTTTTCCATAAAATATTGTATGCAATCACAAATGTCATGTGAAAAGTCACTGGATAAAATTTGTATGCAATCCATGTGACCCAGATATTGTACAATTTCTTGCACAACTTTTTGTACAAGAAGTTGTGTCATGTGCACTGGGCTTTAGAGTTTTGTGGAGTTTATTTTAGCAGGTTGATTTTGTTTTGATGTGTGTACCAGTGAAAGCTAACAAACGAAAGTTTATAAGTATATGTCTATAATAAGTAATAACACAGAGAGTTAAAACTTGGCTGAGATCAACTACGACGGATGATCGATCGTTTACCCGGGTTATGTATGTTGAGTGTTCACAAGGAGAAAGTCAACCCAAACAAAGCTGCTTTTGTAGAAAAAGATATATATTTATTTGGTAATGACTGCAGACACCTTCAGTTTCTATTTAAGTAGATAGTCATCATCATCCTTTACTGATTTCAGTCTTCGGCTGGTGCAGTCTTGTAAAACGCCCCCATCTTGCTCTTTCTTTTCACCATTCCTCCTTCACTCTAGTCCATTCTTCTCCTCTTCCTTAAACACTTGCTTAAATAAGTAGTGTTTTTATGTAATGCTGTGAAATGAGTTCAAATTAAAAGATTGTAATAAATTAAATCCTTTCAAATAATGATTTATTCATGTATTTAACTTCATAAAAAAATGTAAGATTATTGTATCATTGTATAGTCTCTTAGTAATAAATAAGATATGGAAGTATTAAATAATGTCACCAAATTCCCATATTTAAGGTCATATCTAGATTATTTAGAGAGTTATGAATAAAGTGAAATTTTATTTTTTTATTTAAATTAGTCAAATTTTAATTTTATAAATTTACTAGTTGCTTTCAAGTTGAAGAAAAAACCATTCTTTTTGAAATTTCTATGTTTTTAGTATCTTTACAGGACAATTATTATATTGCCAGTGCCCACAAAAGTTTTTCCAGGTTAGCGTGTATGTGCATATGTGTGTGCGTGTGCGTGTGTGTGTGTGTGTGTGTGAAAGCGGAGGAAAATATTTTGCCCCCCCTCTGGAAAAATGTCTGTGGATGCCCATGAAACTACCTCCTAAAGCGAAAAGAGGTTTTCCTTAAAGAGATATTTTATTTGAGGGGACATCAAAAATTTCTGAACTGATGCTTCATCTGGACAGCAGTTGTAGTAGTGCTATGCAACTTTAAATGGTAACACTAGCATGTCCGGGGAGTCAGTGTACCAGTTTCACCCATCTGGAGGTCATGCTGATTTTTCACGTCAGATTTTTGGAATCGTGTATGTGGCGATTTTCATGATGAATCCGAAAAAGGAACAGCGTGTGTGCATCAAATTTTGTGTGAATCTCGGGGAAAGTGCGACGAAGACTCCAAAAATGATTCAACAAGGGTTCGGGTAAAAAATCATTGGCCGTATACAAGTGTTTCTATGGAATGGCCGGTTCAAGGCCGGTCGGACATTAGTTGAGGATTCCAAACACACAGGGAGGACAAGCAGTTGCACAACACCCGTCATGGTTGCCAAATTTCAACAGATCATTCGTCAGAATCGACGACGGACCATTCAATACCTTGCTGAGGAGATGGGAATTAGTTTTGGAACATACCAACAAATTCTGACTTCTGAGTCGGGCATGCATTGTGCCACTGCCAAATTTGTGCCCCGAATCCTGACAACTGACCAGAAGCAGCAGTGCATTGACGTCTACAATGAACTTTGTCAGGTCACCTCCGACGATGCAACCTTCTTATCCAGGGTTATCACTGATGATGAGAGCTGAGTTTACGGTTATGACCCTGAGACTAAGCAACAATCTACCCAATGGAAAATCCCAACCTCACCAAGACCAAAAAAGGCCAGACATTTGAAGAGCAATGTTATGAGCATGCTCATAATTTTTTTTTTTTTATATTAAGGGAATTGTGCACAAAGAATTCATCCCAGGAGGTCAAACAGTCAATTCCGCGTTCTACTGTGATCTTTTGCGGTGACTGCGTGATAAAGCGTGAAGACGTCGCCCCGAGCTTTGGTGACAACAGAACTGGCTGTTGCACAACAACATTGCCCCGTCTCACGCTTACCTTTCCACCAGGTAGATTTGGCAAAAACAAGATGGCTCTTGTCCCCCACCCTCCCTACTTCACTAATTTAACCCCCTGTGACTTCTTTCTATTTCCTAAAATGAAGAGTAAGCTGAAGGGCCATTACTTTGACATCATTGAGAAGATCCAGGTAGAATCGCAGGCAGTACTGAGGACACACTCACAGAAAACAACTTCCAGGAAGCGTTTAAAAAATGGGAGAAACTCTGGGATCGGTGTAGCCATGTGGAAGGGGACCACTTTGAGGGTGATGGTGGGCACTAGGCCCTATGGTAAGTTTTACGAGTTTTATAGCCTCATTCTGGAAAATTTCTGATATCACCTCGTATATTCTCATCTAATGTCCATTTTCTGTTTTTGTCCTTTAAGATGTTCTTTTACATGTTCCTATCCAAGTGTCTTATCATTCTTTACAAATTTCCTTCTTTTCCTTTTGTGCTTTTTGGTTTACTCTTTTAGGAACTTGTGTTGTGCATTTCACACTCCCTCCTGATGAGTTTCAATAGAATGAAATCTAGGTCGGGGGATTGGATGGTAGCAATCAATTTTCTTCAACAGGCAACCATTACCTCTTTGTCCAATGGTAGCAATATAAAGTGTGAACTGTGTTATTTTCACTGTAAGAGCCATATTGTGTTTGTTCTCTTTTATATGTTTTCTATACACCTTTCCTGTAACTTCTTCCAAATATAATTTATAGTTAAGAAAATGCTTCCTAGCTAAATTGTATTGCTACCAGGATTCAATTTACAGTCGGATTTGGTTATAAATACACTGACTATAGCGTTTAATATTGAGTGATACCAATGAAATATCTGTTCATAAAAAAGTCATGTTTCTGTGTCTCTATTACAAAGGCATACATGGGATAGCCAATTAGTTTATTATAACATTTGGACCTCAGTTCTGGTCATCCTCTCTCCAACTTCTTTGCACGGATACCTCTGGACAGTGACAAATCTAACATTATAATCCCACCCTCAGCGTCAAAGACGCAAAGTGCTTTCGAAAAGATGTATCAGAAATTAATTGATATTAAATCTGGAACCATTTTAAATAAGTGAAATTATATTGGCCAATGGTCCTTTTTACCTAAATCCTTTAAGAATGTTGAAGTTATAAATTTTTTTAAGTTACATTTTTTCATATATAAATATAAATAATTTATTTTAAAATATAATCAAAATAATATGATTTGTTATTTATCTTAAAAGTGTGTTTCAGCAAATGAGCTTTATTTTCACACTCAATTCTTTAAAAAAAATGATTCAACGGTGGTTTTAAACCTTGAAAACAAACATAAGTTATAAAATGGTTTAAATATTCCATACAATTATGCATGGTGAGTTTTCATTATTTTATTATAAATAATAGCTTTGTCATTAAATATTGAAAATGAACTGATGATTGTGAAACAAAAACAAACAAAACTTTATCCTTTTTTTTTAAATCACATTTGAAATTGAAAGTTTAATTTGAACAGAAAAATGGCTGTTTTTAAGATCAGAGTTTCAAAATATTATTCTCAACTAAGAACCCAGAAGCTGAAATGAATAAAATGCAAATCAAATAAAAAGAAAAAGTTAAATTTTACCATTGTTTCTAGGTAGTGTACATTATAGTTTCTAGTTTTATGGTCATACATGTTTGTTTTCTTTCTTGCAAAAGAAAATAATTAGGCCTTTTTCTAATAACACAATAAAAACTAATGAAAATGCTATTACAATGGCAAATACTATTGTCACTCTCCAAGCTAATTTCTATAGTCCTTAATTGTTACACTCGCTTTATGCGCTCATAGTCAACTCTGAGCCATCACTTGCTAAATTTTGATGTAAACTCAACCAGGATTCAAACCAGTCTTTCAAAGTAGATAGGTTGTTGACTGAAGCTAAATGTCATATTACTCTTAGCCACGTACAAGACCAGTCGTGGGTTGCAAAGGTAGGCAGAGCTTGTTAAAACTAGACATGCACTATATTCTCGGGCACTTGGTCCTCAATTGACCATTCAGATGTAGACTCTGCTCTACTTAACTCACATGTGAAATATATGTTCGTTGATAACTGACCAATGTGTGTTCTACTGAGTGTTGAGAACAATTCATAGGTACAACCAACTCTGCTTAACCGATAATAAGCTACACCACACCGCTATACAAGGTTTGAGCTTATTTATCAATAAAAAGAGCAAATACGTAAACCAAATTTGGTCATACAACATTGAAAACTTAGACAATAATGGCAAACATCCCAAGTTTGGTTTCTGTCTTTCAACTAAGATAATATTTCAACACAGTGCTTAGTAAGTTACCATGTTCTCAACAAGTTGTGGACGATGGCGACGTACAGTTTTCACAGCTTGGAACACATCAACTTCCCCGTGTTGGATGACCTGCTCTATACAAGCATTAGCTGCACAGTAAACACCACAACGGCCTCGACCATCTCTGTAACACAAACATTTCACTTAAAGTTATCTCTATACCTCAATTATTAAACAAGGGCTGTGGAGTCAGAAGCAGTGTAGGGTTGAGTCTGTAAAATGTACCGAGAATGACTTCAAAGTAGAACCTTATATATTAACAATATTGGCCTCTGGTATATAATCATTTCACTTTTTAATTTTTTAGAACTAATGTTTGTAATTTGGAGTGACAAATTTATTCAAATATAAATTCACAACACCAAAGAAGCGTCTCATGACATAATCTGTATTGGAGAAATTTACTGTAGTATATTTGTTATTACTAATTAACCCGAAAGGATAGTCAGGTTAGACCTAGATATAAACAAACACACTTCTCTCTTCATTTCTTCTCTTCTTTTTCTCTTAAACTTTTACACTTCACATAACTTCAAACTTCAACAGTTAAACATTGTTTTGAATTTTCAGAAATAGTCCTTTTTCATATGAAGAGACATTAAAAACACACAAAATACAAAGAAATATATTTCATGGAACTATATGCTTCTAGAATAATTTGAAATATAACTGAAAACTTGCACTGTTGCCAAATTGATGTAACATAATGGAGGCTTGAATATATAGATAGCTATCTATTTATCTGGCTTCCTACACTATTACTTACCTACATTACATTACTGTAAAGTGTTTGTGTAGTGTCTTACTGTATCTTTCATAGCCATTAGGCACCAAATCATTTTATTATTACTAATTAATATACATTAGCCATTTATGAAGGAGTGTGACAGTAGAGAAATAGAGGAGTCGAAGTCAAAGTTGGAGTCGAAGGTTTGACGTACTGACTCCATAGCCCTGAATTAAACAATGAATTATTTAAACATATATTAGAACTTACGGTGATACCACTGTTACAGGTCCGTAGTCAGTACGCTGGCGCCATCTCTCCACCATGTTCATAAGCTCAACTAATGAATTTGTTGAAGTGGGGACCTTGTGGCCCATGGGCCAGCAGCCCAACTGAAACAGTTGTACTGTCCGTGGAGGGGCCTTAACTCCCGCCATCAGCTCTGTCAGCGAGACAATCTGCAGGACAAACCAACCCTGATTTCTTGCGAGTTGAACGATACAAGAGGAAAACACTCGTCATGCAGTGAATGTGTAGCAAGTGAATCAATACTCAATCTTACCTTTCATTGAGGAGTTGTTTCCACCCCCAGTGTCTTAGTACCTGTTCAGGTTAAACACATTTATTAATGGTGTAGAGATGATATAGGTGGAATTTTAAAGAAATTTACCAGCATCTGCATGAAGAGAGAGTGAGAAACCATTTAGGAAAAAAAAAGTATCAGTGCATTTGACAGAGTCAAACCCCCATCACCGGAAATCTAGACTAACATGATAGTGATGCGTTAGACCAGGCATACAAACCTTGCGGACTGATCCGTGATTCCATGCGGCCTGTGGACTTTATGATGAACATACGATGCAGTCCTATTCATCTTATTATAAATGTTGTAGTAATACACCATCAGGGATCATCACATTTGGAGTTTGGTTATTGATTATTTGGGGAAATCTAGCAAATAAAGTTGGTGCAACAAATGTTTAATATTTATTTGCTCAAAATTTATTCTAAAAATTTTTTAAATTTGCTCACCAAATATGTGCAATTTTTGGCAGCACAGTAGTTTTCTTATATAAGAAGAAACAAACACCCGGGAGATTACGACTTACGGACCCTATAGTAAAATATGAAGTTGACTTCAACACAAGATTTAGAGCCAGTTTCATAGTCAGATTTAGTACGCCTCAAGTGCTGCGCTATACTAAATACAAGACGTCACCTACCTGAAATTGAATGGAATGGGCCAGTTTCATATGCGAAACTGCCCCATTCCATTTTGGTCAAGGTAGGTGTCGTCCTATATTTATTTAGTGTCGACTCGCACTTTAGGCGTACTAAATCTGACTATGAAACTGGCCCTTAGTGTCTACACTCACGCCCATGATGCAAAATAAGTTTCAAATTATTGGGAAAAATATATAGGTCTTAAAATTTGATACATTCTTAATCATTTTTTGCTATAGTATGGATTTTAAAATTGATTTAATTTTAGTTAGGAAGGTGACAATATTTTATTTTTTGAGATGTGGCTTCCTCGGTATTTTCCATTTTTAGTGTGGTACTTGTGATCAAACGAGTTAGACCATGAAACCATCGATGTGGGCTCATTGAGAATTCAACATTTAATCGAGTTTTATTTCATTCAAAAAAAAGTCACACCCACACTAGTTATGAAAAATGTATTCTATAATTTTTGATCTACTTGTATTTTAACAAATAAGAGTTGAAATGTTACAAATTAATGTTATAACATTGGTTAACATATTACAAATGTGCTGTATGTGATCGTGCCTTGGTCGTAACATTAATAATAGTGTAAATAAGACCTTTAATCATAAGATGATATACACAAGTATAACAATGAACTGCCTTTCGAGATAGCTTTACAAATTAAAATTTTAATAAACATTTCTTAACAGAATACATTAAAACCTCTTATCAGAACTAAAAGGGACCAAAGATTGTTTGGATTAAGCAGGAAAATACGGTACTGGTAGTTTTTGTGGGGTGACAATATGTGAACATATAAATGTAGTCATTTAATTGGTGTATATACCTACTTCAGTGGCTGCATGGTCTAAGGCGTCACTTTCGTGAGACTGCCAACAATAAGGAGATTGGGATTAAAATCCTTGTCAGGTGTATTGAGATTTATTTTTACAAAATGATTTTCCACTCTCCCTCCATACAAATATGGGTAAACTTCCTCTGAATTCAACCTTCCTGATCCCTAGCTCATTAACTTAGTTAGTACATAGCCTGAGCAGGTAGAAAGACGTGGTGCTAAAAAAATTAAGAAAAATAAAACTGATCTATAGCACGTAATATGTATTTAGCAATATATATTTTGACAGTATTTTTTGTTTAAATATTTTTAAATTGTTGTAAATATTTAACATTTAATATCCTTGTTTTTCACAATTCTTAATTTAGATATTGAGAAGAAATTTAATATGTTCGAGTACTTAGGATGATATTTAGCCGAAAAAAGGATTAAGATAATAAGGAGTAGAGGTCACCTAATGATGAGTTACATACCCTATAATCATCACAATAGATTGTTAAGATAATCAAGTCTCGAAAATTTCAGTGGGCAGTACATGCATAGTGAATGGAAGATTCTAGAATCGTGTTCAGGGTGAATGGCGAATCCAATGGAAAGAGATCATTGGGAAGTCCTAGATGCAGATGGGAGGATAACATAAGAATGGTCTGGATAGAATTAGCTCAAGATATGGATAGGTGGCATACTTTTATAAGTGCTGCAATGAACTTTCAAGCTCCTAATAACTAGAGACTGCTAAATAAAATGAATGAATTTTGCTAAATAAAATATTGGTTTTTGGTTAAAAGTGGCAACAAATCAACATTTATTTTGATATAGTTTAATAAATAGATTAACTATAGTGACATTTTTAAATACCTAACTCAAATCAAATACAGAAGGTTAAAAAATCATTTAGCTTTCTTAGGCATTGTTTCTTTATTCCCCCCTTGTTTATTTGGTCATCTGGTTTAAACACATCTTTTACCAATATTCTTTGGTTGAGGATAATAAACTTACTAGGCTGAGGGAACTTTGTTTTTGCTGTTGGTATGTTTTCGTTAAATCAAATTAAATTAAAGTTGACCATAATTCGCATTTAAAAGGTCCAGTAGGCCTACCTAATCAATTTCGTGAACAGATTCAATTTAGTTTTATTTTGCGTAGTAGAAAAATACTGGTTATGGACTTTATGTTAAACAATTAATAAAATTGAATAAAAATAGGTAAATGTGCTTTTCCAAGAGCAACCACTCGACCTGTAAAGAAACAAAATCTATATGAAGTTTCTCTTCACACATTCTAAAGTAGTACAACCGAGTAGGAGATACTTTAGAGAGAGGAAAGTTGTTGACTCACCTTGCGATGATCATCCCCTGGCACATATATGGAGCGTCTGTGAATTTGCTTACTGTCCTATACACAAACCATGCAATTAAAACATTCATCTTGTTCTTTTAAGTGTTTGAAGCAAGAACATTTAACTAGCAATCCCAGAACCAGTGCTTCCAAAATAAATTATAATTAATCATTATTTTTTCCGAAACAAATTTCATTGCAATCAAAATGAATTATGAAGTCTTGAACTTTTGCAAATAGTGTTGACAGTTGCTCAGCTTTAGTTAGGGATGAGGATGGTTGAATTTATAGGAAGTGTGCCTGCATTTGCATGGAGGAAGAGTGAAAAACCATTTTGGAAAAAACCTTCTCAGTACACTCGACTGGGATTTGAACCCCAATCTCCCCATAATTGGCAGCATAGTCTATTGTGATAGTGACGCCTTAGACCATGCAGCCACCGAAGCAAGTATTTTCACTGTTGTTTTCTACCATTTTTTCAAGCGAATGGTGGCACATTTTCTTAAACTTCAACTACACATTCTGAATTCTTTAATGATTTTAATTGGCAGAGAACCTGTACAACCAGTAAAATGGGTAAAAATAGAAACTTGGATTTACAACTGTATAATTTGGCACAGCCAAATAATATAAACAATTTGTGGAAATCTGCTTGAAACATAATGTTTTGGGAGCACTCTTCGGGAAGTAATTAGTCATTAAAAACCAAGCTGCATGCATTTGGAAGCATTCTTGAAGTATCCACACAGCAAATCATGTGATGTGCAGCGGTCACTTTTGAGAGATATTATCAATACCTAGAAAATAATACTGATCATATAGTAAAATGTTATTCCATGTTGGCCACAAAAAGAATTTTTGTATTTTCTAAAAGGCCCTTCCTTTTAGAATTGAACCGTAAAAAGTAGAAATTATAATTACTGTTATATAATGTGTCTGTCTCTTAACATTTGAGTCGGATCTAGCTAATAGGCTCTCTGTCTCCTGAAGCTTGCACAAATATGCTCCTCCCCTCCTCCGCAACTAAGAATTGTAGAGTATACATTCAAATACAGTGGGACCTCCATAATATCGAACTTCCATATATTGAAATGCTCTATGTATTGAAGTTTTGGTGAATCTTTGCGACATTACATAGAAAAACTGTCTATATCGAAAAAACTCTTTATATCGAATTTTTTTCAAGACGAGTCGAGATTTTTCCCCCGTGATGACAATGGTAAGAAAAACAAGTGATAAAAAATAGAATGTAGATGTCGCAAGAGGAAGAAGTAAATGTTTGGTCAAGGTCACTGGGACGTAGGTGGGTTGTTTAGTGGGGTGGTATTGTCTCCACACTCCTCTCACCCCTTTCCTCAAGTAGCCTTCCTCCTGTATAAATCAGGTTCACTTCGTTTCAGTATCTCTAACCGACGGTTTGTGCTCGCTATTGTTTGTCTCTCTCTAATCGACCATGCTTGTTCGTGATGTCGTGCACATAATGTGATTCACATTCACTTATAAAGAGTGCATTGATTAGGAAATATTTGTGATAAAAAATAGAATGTAGATGTCGCAAGAGGAAGAAGTAAATGTTTGGTCAAGGTCACTGGGACGTAGGTGGGTTGTTTAGTGGGGTGGTATTGTCTCCACACTCCTCTCACCCCTTTCCTCAAGTAGCCTTCCTCCTGTATAAATCAGGTTCACTTCGTTTCAGTATCTCTAACCGACGGTTTGTGCTCGCTATTGTTTGTCTCTCTCTAATCGACCATGCTTGTTCGTGATGTCGTGCACATAATGTGATTCACATTCACTTATAAAGAGTGCATTGATTAGGAAATATTCATAAATACAATACACTACACAATATCATATATAAAAAAGATCGTTTATATACATCGAAGTTTCTACATATCGAATTTTCTTAATGGAACCATTTACTTTGATATATTGAGTTCAGACTATACAATATAGATAAATAAATAAAATATAAGTTAGTTTCTTAAATTTCCCTCCACCCTCTTTCATCTTAAGGTTTAATTGAAACTCAGGGAAACAGTTTCAGTATTTGTATGTTAGGACTTTCCCATTGTTTCATGAAGCATAAGCAAAATACTTTCAGGCCAACATCTAAGAGACCAAATGATACATTTGTTTCTGATTATAAGTCTCGTGAAATAGTTGTACCAATCAATAATACATGCTCAATCCCAAGCAAATGATAAGTTTGCTCAACAAACATTCTACCTTCTTGTTGATTCTAAAAACCCAAGTCTTGATGTTGCTGTAATGATTGTGTGAGATGTGGTCAATAGTAAAAACTGGCCCATACTTCTTCGAGTGTCTTCCCTCAGGCCAAAAGGAAGGATGGTTTTGCTAAAGAAAAAGAAAAGAAAACATTTTGAACACTAATTATTAAGATTCCCTTTATCTTAGATGTAAACTGACTTAAGTTTAGTGACGATTTAAAATAATGAGTTTAGGCTAAATTTTTTTGACCTACATTACTTCAAAGTAACTGATTTAATTAAATTCTTTATTAAATTACAAACAACAAAATATCATAGAATTATAAACACACCAGGTGTGAAATTAAGTCTTTTTACTATCAACATTTTATAATTTATTATCTTACTCATCAATATCTTATTTGTATTTGTGATATCTAACTAAGTCCGTCCACATAAAATATTTTCATTTTCAAATACAATTTGAATCTTGGCTTACTATCTTGAATTTATTAAAATGTGAAAATCTTTGAGCCTTGCAAATATTTTTAATCAAATCTGATTTTAGATTAGCTAAATTCAGATCCAAAAATTCTTAGCTTTGGACATACTTAGCCATATTACCGATTGTTGTGTACATTACTACCTTTATTTTTATATTTAGTCAGAGGTTATCTGTTTTCACTGTAATTCAATGTGTTTGCTCTTTATGCGCTGTTAGCACTGTCTTGTAGGATTTTTATTATATAATATCTATGTACCAAATGTTCAGAACTGTTGATCATGTCTTTACTCTTTCTTATATGGATTGATGTGATCTGTAAATATAGGCTATGTATAAAAGTTCATTATTATGTTCTACTTATTGCTTGTTATTTACCCTAAGAAATAAATATATCTCTATTAATATCATCAATGTAGGACCTGATCATTATATGCGCTGTCTTTGTCTAAATAATAATGTATTGTTTTATCTTGCACTTGTAAAATCAGAACTATTTCAGTCAATAACTTTCAAGTTGTCTTAACAACACAAATAACTCTAAGGACTTGTAAGAACAAACTACAAACAATAAACTTATTGGGCCAGTATGCAGATTCCTTTTATTAAAAGAACAAATCTTATGAACATATTTATTAAAATAAGTACATTTTGAAGATTATATCCCTTGTACGAGAGTAAAAATGGTGATCCCTGATATAAACAATTTTATATTTTGGTAAAAAAAAACCCCAATCATCAGTTTTACCTATATAAATTCAATATTACATATTAATAAAATAATTGCCAAATATTTTTAAAAATTTGTAAATTAATTTAAATTTTTAAAGAAATAGATGGTCTTGAAGATAAGTTTTTTTTACCACAGCGTCTTATTACCCTTTTGGGTTATACAACTATATACTAATTACACAAATGTGTTAGGGATTAGGAAGGTCACATTTAGAAGACATGTACCTACATTTGCATGGAGGGAGAATGGAAAACCATTCAGGGAAAACCACCCTCAGCACACCCGACTGGGATTGAACCCCAACCTTCCCGTCTTCAGCAATCTAGTCTATTTCAAGAGTAGCTCCTTAGACGATGCGGCCACAAAATTGGGTGGTAGGACTGTTATTTAGAAAAATTGTTACCCACATAGGTAGGCATGTGGTCCAAATATCAAGCTCACTTACTCTGGTTTGCCGGTAACAGGATGGTGAGGTTTAGGATCTTTCCCAGGTGCAATGAAGGTGGTATTTCCTAAACCCACTTTCCTTCCATGAGAATATGAGTATATTTCCTCAAAATTCTACCTTTCTCATGTCTACTACATTAGTATAATCAATATACTGTATATGTGTTAACACTAGCATGTAGCACTAGCAATGAGCCACGGTGTTTTAAATGTTCATGTCTAACAAGTGCAGATCACATACCCAATAGTAGGGGTGTGCAAAGTCCACTTTTTCAACTCAAGCAAACTTGAGTCGAATACATGAAATATTCTCAAAGCCAAACTGAATTTTGACTATGTTCTTTTAGTTGTTTTATGCTTGAAAAAAATATTATATTGTGGTTATATATATTACCTTATGCACTAAAATTACTTGTAATATGTTTTATTACACCATTTTTTATAGTATTTTGTTTCAATCTGATTAATAAAGTTACTATCACAACATGCAATTTAATTACTTCAGATTTTTTCCCCCATTAATATTCATTTGTAATGTACAAAACAGGTCAAAATAGCTATTATTGAACATAGAGTATTTTAGATGTCAATATTTTTACTGGTAAAGCTTTGAAGCCAGAATTTGTTTCAAAGTGAAGTCGAAGCTGATTTTAGTTTCAAAGCTAAGTCAAAGTTTTGAAGCTTCGCACACCCCTACTTAATAGTGACAGAGGATGTCGCGCATCTTTATTAAACTCTCCTTGATTAACATGTTCCATTTAACTTGACCTTAAACTAATATATGTTTATCAGCTTTGGATAAACAATTTGTACTTTATATAGTTGACTGTTACTCAACTGCAGTAAAGAAACTAGAAATGGGACATTTGAATTCCTCAAATCATTTGGCATTTGAGAGATTCAAGATTTGTAGAAATCTCAAAAAAGTATCTTGAATACTATTATGAAGACCTTGACTTCAAATAACAGTTTTAACCAATTGATAAAAGGAATGATATTGACTTGTGTAGTTGGGAGGGTAACTAAAACACAGTGTATAATCTGAATGGCTAGTCAAATGTGGTGCTAAAAAAACAAACAAACTAAATCACAGGAAAGGACAACATTTAATTAATATAATAAATTTTCATAGAAAATAATTCATTTGTTGTTTGTGACATAATAGATTTGACAAAGAAAAAAAAATTGTCAGTGACACCAAGCCTTAAGGTGGGATGGAAGGGCAACCGAGAAAAAGCCAGTGTTATTACAGTTTTTATGGCAAAACATTTTGTTAGCTAAAATAAATAAAATATTGCTCCAATATAAACACAGAATTTAATTTTCTCCACATGTTGATATCAATAGTTCCTGAATATCTGTCATGAGCATAGCAGCATTAGATGAGAAACTTTTTAAATTAAATGAAAAAGTTGTCATAAATTCCAGGACACCCTTGAGATATAGTCAATAAATGTTGCCATATGAAGAAAATCAAACTCTATGCTTGTACTGGAACAATATGTGATTTATTTTAGCTTATAAAACGTTTTACCATAAAAACTGCAAAAACAATGGATTTTTCTCGTTCCCCCTTCCATCCCACCATAAACAACTTTTTTTTAAATTAGACTTTAAATATTTTCACTTTAAATACCGCTTTACATTTTTAAAGAGGTGATAATTCGACCCATCTTTAGAAATTACACTAACATTCATCCAAGACTTAACATTTACACTTGTCAGTATAACTCTTAAGTTATCAACTCAGCAGGTGTTATCCGAGCCATGGAGCTACCTAGTTGTAAAGAGAGTTTCTCAATTCAGCAGGTGTTCTCCGATCCATGGAGCTACCTAGTTGTAAAGAGAGTTTCTCAATTCAGCTGGTGTTCTCCGATCCATGGAGCTACCTAGTTGTAAATAGAGTTTCTCAACTCAGCATTTGTTACCCAGCCATGGAGCTACCTAGTTATAAATAGAGTTTCTCAACTCAGCATGTGTTCTACAAGCCATGGAGCTACCTAGTTGTAAATAGAGTTTCTCAACTCAGCAGGTGTTCTACAAGCCATGGAGCTACCTAGTTGTAAATATAGTTTCTCAACTCAGCAGTTCTCCAAGCCATGGAGCACCAAATTGAATAAAGAATATTTCTCACCGAGTTCAGTGGAGGCACACACAGCACGACAACAGCAGAGCATTCATAGTCGTACACCAAGGACCAGAACTCGCCACACGTATTCTTCAAAGGCCACTCTGTCACAATGTACTCGCGTGGTTTTGTGTATCCCTAAAAAATAAATATACACTTTATAGGTACACTAACATTGTTAAGAAGGGGAGAGTGACGTTATATCTCCTTGGTAATATGGTAGATATTATACATACTACACAAAAGGTTTTATAACGGCACTCTCAACCAGAAATGTAAAAGTTCTTCTCCTTCCATTTAAACTGGATTGAAACTAAATTATTTTAAGTAATTTGAACGTGACCATTACACAAAACAATGTTGTCAGAGTCAAAACTAAAAGTACCGGTGGCTAACAATAATTTGTGTGCATTGCTCTAGTGTTCAAACAGGAAAACTTTCCATGATTCCAAATTATTTATACAAATACTGGCATTTAAAAAAAATATTAACTGCATTTTTTAACTCACTTGTTTTATACTGTGTTTTTTCAATGTTAAATAGTCCACGTAATACCTATTTAAGTAAAACAATAGTGTGATTTATATTTGATTTGAGTGCCATATATATCTCAATTGAATTTTTGACTTAGTTTAGTATATTTTCTTACAAATTTTAAATCAAGATAAGTAAATTTGTTTCAGCTCGGGTAGTTGGGAAAGGTGTTTCATGCATGAATAGCTTTCATGGTAAGCTTCTCAGGTACTAGTCACCCATTCCCCTTCCCCTGCCCTGTCTTCATCTACAACTGCCCAATCCCCCTCAACCCTGTCCCAACCACTTGACACCAGCTCGTTGAGACCAGCTTCTTCTTTAGGTTAATAACGGTACTTCTAGAGTAGGGTAAAAAACATGGGAATACTAAAGTAGGCCCCTTATTATGTCAACTAGAAAAAAATAATTAGCTATAAAGTTAAGTTAGACTCAACAGGGGAAGTAAAAGAGAAAAATAATATGTTTTCTGTGCAAAAAGCACTTATGTGAGTTTTTTCATTTGGGAATTATTTTTAAACTTATAATAGCATATACACTTTTGCTATTTATTTCCCCTAAGTGTAAAATTGAAGGTTTGAGGGACTTAGATGCATAATATAGCATGATAATACGTCCCTGTTACAGTTAATCTGAAAAAAAAAAAAGTTGACATTATAAGTATGGTGTCGTTTGGTGGGGTTTGGTTTACTAAACTTTTTATCTCTCACTGTCACACTCTGAAATTAAATTACTAGGCAGCC
>CABFWB010001051.1:105379-123686 GCA_902151455.1 Timema bartmani | reverse complement strand
CCCCACACACAATCACCTAAGGAATTAACACTAGCTTAATGTGTTTTAAACTCAACTTAAGACTATTAGAGCCCCTGTTGAGATCATTCAAGAGAAAATCAAGGTAGATATTCTTACCTATAGGCGGAAACAAACTTGATGGTGTAGACTGTAGGTAAAAGGTGGGAATGAATGCATTTATAATCTTTGATAATGAATGTTTCACTTTACCATCGGCAGGATATGGTCAACCTAATTATTAAATACTCATAAATTTAACTAGGCTTAAAAGACTATAGCCAGGACATTATAATATTTTCAGTAGATTATTATAAAATATTACATTGTTTGCATGTTGCATCGTTCTCAATACCTTTTAGTAGTGTTGAGCCGAAATAATATTACAAAGTAGCTTAGTGGTACAACCAACCTAAGCCCATCCAAATTGTTTGTATTTTTATACTAGTTATTTAGTACAACAATTAAAACAAATTTAAGTTGATCTTGTAAAATGTAAATATACAAATGTTTCTAAATCAAATACATTAAATAACTAATGTTTCTTGAATACTTAACATTTTAATATAAATCAGAATAAATACAAAAGTTATAAATGTGTTTTTGCAAAATTTAAGTTCTGAAAACATTATTTTGAAATTTTAAAACAAAACAATTGAATCATTGAAACATAAAATACGTTATTAAATTTACTAGTCAGATCGATAGTTTTAATTAAATATAAATATATTATATTATTTGTATTCAAATCGCTCGGCATGTCATTGAAAATAATTCTGCGGGCCACTCTTTGCACATGTGCCATAGGTTGCTGACCCCTGCACTAAGCCATACCAATATAGGTAATATTAAATTTAGAAAAAGAGTAATATTAGCAGTAAAAATATGCTTACTTACATCAACAAATACGGCATTGATGTAGTCTGTGAAGTTGTTCCCTTGAAAAGATGTTAAATATGGTCTGAAGTTATCAGCTGAAACCATAAATATATATTTAAAGTTGAAAATGTATTATAAACTAGAGTATTAGAATTTAGAATCATTAATCAATTAACCCATTTGTTTTATTACAACATACTTTAATTAACTCTAATACACCAAATCATTTCTAAACAAATGTTTTACCAATAGACTAATACCCCAAATCACTTTTTAGCCTATTATACCAAATACTGGTACATTCATTGGCGTAACTCACACCCACGCAGACCCTGCAGTGCGGGGAGGGGGTAGGGGGTAGGGAGGGGAGCCAATGGGCTGAGGGGCTCATACATTGGACATATATACCAGTTGAATAAAAATCAGATTTAAAAGTATGCAGTTAATAAACAGTTTGTTTACAGTGCTTGCACAAAAATGTTTGCTAACAGCAACAGATGAGGAAGTGACAGAGAAATCATCCATCTTGGTTAAGGAGTATGAAGAAGACCTTAGTCCAGAAGATACCAACAGTCGTAGGCTAGCGCTAGTGGTCGGCTAGCGTGATGTCTGATGATTAACATCCCCTCTTTGTATGTGGAGAAAACCTTGCCAAATTTTATTAGTCCCATTGGTATAAATAGGCCTGTCCTTGGTTCACGTATATCTATTCTATTGTAACCACTTGACGGAGGAACTACTGGAAGATATTTACAAGTATCAACTAGGAAGAAGTACTGAAGAACGCGATGGTTGATGCATCTGTGTCACCTCCTCGCTGCAGAGTAAGCTACGGCGGGTATTGAGGGATGTCATAATATTTTGTTGAGCTTTGAGCTCTATTGTTCAATGTCCTTATGATGTAGTTTTTGTATGCCAGTACTACTGACTTGTTTCCCTATGCCCTTAAGGCATAATTTATATTGTTGAGCCTTGAGCTCTATTGTTCAATGTCCTTATGACGTAATTTTTGTATGTCAGTACTACTGACTTGTTTCCCTATGCCCTTAAGGCATAGTTTATTTTGTTGAGCCTTGAGCTCTATTGTTCAAAGTCCATATGACGTAGTTTTTATGTCAGTACTACTGACCTTTTCCCTATGCCATATGGCATAGTTTATAGCTTTATCCAATCCCTTTCTATATCTATAAGCTTAGTCACAAATATTAGGGTCAAGATCAGACTCGTTAGACTATATGACTATGCTGCGGCTAGTTTAAAGAATTTAATAATGGAGGATACCAGTTTATATATTGCTATGTTTCACGAGCTAATCGGGTCTGTAACTGACACTTGTCTCTGATGTGCCTAACTGTGTGCCAGCTTGCGATGCGCAACCTGTGGAGGTGCTACTTATCCATAGTAGTGGCCCACGGGGTTTTGTATATTGTGTACGGTCCTCTTGTGGTGCCTTTAACGTTAGTAAAAGAGATCACTATTTTGTCTATTTATATTGTTCCGTTAGTAGGGTAACAGAATTAAGATACTATTGATTGCTCAGGCAGTACTAATTAGGAAGAGTCCAGCCATAGTATCAGTAGTATATAGTTTCCTAATAGTTCACCTTGTACTGGTTGTAAAATTATAGTTTGCTTCTAGGAAGTTATAATGTTATAATATAATGTCGAACTCTCTATGGAGTTAGCTCACACTAATTTGCTCATGCTAATTGCCTCCGTTGTAGCTCCTTAATTTAGAGCTAAATTTATGTGGCTTAGTTCTTTATAGTGTTTATTAAGTGCAGTAGCTGAAGTTTCAGTCAGAAGTAAAATCATGTATAGTAAATTTGTAATTAGATTTGATTACTGCCACTAATTTATATTACAGTGAAGTTGCTGCCTTTCACCCCATTTGATAAATTAGTATTTGTCCTGCTTTAACGAGTTGCAAGCTTTCTTATTTACACCTATTACCTATAAGTGTGGGTTATAGGGTGTACTTAGGTGCTTCACACCTGATGCTCCTTTGTCGAGCTATGTATACAATTATATCTGTTCATAATCATAAGTTTAAACAATGGATATTTTGAATATTTTCTACTGTAATACTTTGTACTTCCAATTGAATTGTTTGAATATTAATAAACTGATTGGTTGGACTTGTAATATATCCTCATTCTTTGTTCCTTGTAATCAACATTTGTAAGTACTACAGATGTTGTAGTTGAGTTGAAAAAATGATATTAATAACATTGTTGGACCATTCATTTTAACAGTCGTTGCACATGTGATGTGGTAGAAAGACGTGTTCAAAGCTGGACTAAACTAAACAAATGTGAAATACTGAAAACAAGTCCTTTATTGGTTTTTACAACATAAAAAATAACATGAAAGTAAAACTATAAGATTACGTTAGCTAAAAATCGCTCAAAAAGTAAATAAGTCAGGGGACATAATGTTTCTGGTGGGGATGGGGGCCAAGTTAGAGAAAGTTACGCCACTGGGTACATACCAAACTAATCGACCAAATCATGGTTTAAATAAGTGTCATAATTTAACATATAATCAGGCTCAGTGTGTCATGAAAAACTAACCATCTATTACCTTTATAATGGCTTAATAAAATGAATTACTGCCTAATGGCTTGGAAATGTATAATAAGACATTGTGGAAACACTGTACAATAATGTAAAGTGAGTGAAAGAAAGTGATAGTGAAGGAAGCTAACCTGAAAGGATATTGAGGTTAGGGATAGATAGATACAAACACACTTTTCTCTTCATTCCTTCATACACTTGTTTTAATTTTCTGAAATATTCCTTTTTCATATAAAGAGAAAACGCATAAAACACACAACAATAACAAAAATTATATGGAACTACATGCTTTAAGAATTTTAAAAATAACTGAAAACTTGCAGTGTTGCCAAATTGATGCAACTGAATGGAGACTAGAATATATAGATACAAAATGATTTTGGTAGGAAGAACAGTAGAAGTTTGTTACTAGAGTTACTAAAATAATTTTAATATATTTATACATCAAGTCCTGTTATCTGCAGCTGTCACTTTTGATAGATATTATACCTATAAAATAACACAGATAATATAGTAAAATATTATCAATTTTGTCTGAAAATAAATATGTTTGAATTTTCTCGATTGTTCTTCCAAACAAAATCAGGGTATAGCTTGCCTGGTTTACATCTGAGATTTTTATTTTTATTATTTACTTATTTATTATTTCAATCAGGCATGTATCCAGAATTTTCTCTTGGGGAGAGGGTAGGCTCATTCTTAAAATATTGTCCGATAATCACGATCATATCAAGACTAAGATGGGGGAAGGGGTTGGACGAATCTGATATGTACGGAAAGAAAAATATATCAAAATTTCGTACAAAAACATCTTGAGGTAGATCCATTCTTGTATTCACTAATAATTGATATAATTTTTATGAATTTTAATAGAAAATATACTAATTTTACACACATTTTTATAAAAACAAATACATTTTATATTAAAAGTCATAAAAAGTATATTAATTATTAGTGAATGCAAGCATGGATCAACTGTAATATATTCTATTTATGAAATTTTGACATATTTTTATCTCTGTGTCTGGAAAAATTCATGAGTATATTTCATCTTACCAGTAAACCCTTGGGAAACTTTCGCACATTCAACCTCCCCCCCTTTTTTTAGTTATTTGTTGGGTTGTTAAATTAAATACTCTGCGAAGTGAAAATAGCAAAGAGAGTTTATTTTCGGTAATTGATACAAAAATATTGTTATGTAAGAGCATAATTATTTTAAGGTTTATTCTGGCAAGAGGTTAACCTACGCTTGTACATCTATCCCGCTGAGAATAGCATATTTCTTATATAGCTCGCATCCTGTTGACAAGCGAGCACGGTGCGACCAATGGACCTTCCTGGCTGGTGGAATATCGAGATCAGTATGTTTAGGTGATAGAATAAGAGTTGTTGAGTGTTTGGAGCCACGCTGGGTGCATGTGGGTCGGTATCTAGCAACAACTGACTAACGATGGAATAAAATGTGATCGTGGTTCACCCCGCCGGAGGGTCAATCGCGGGTCTAGAGGAAGGTTTGCTAGTCCCACTATTGCGCCTGCTCCCTCGTCACGGGAGATATACCCGGTTACTTATGTAGTAGTTTAGTCACCTGAATGGATTAATAAATATATATTATTGGACTAACACTCGAGTCTTACTCCCCACAAACCACCCATTCCAATCACTACCCCTCGGGGTCCATCCCAACCATGTAGTCCCTACGGTGCCGCGGTAGTGCTGTAGTTAAGGTTGGCTACCGGGTACCCAAAGAAAAGTAGTGACCTTACAGTTAGATTTTTTTAACTTGAATTTTAAACAAACAATATATTTTAACATAAACCGAGTATGCTATATCTGAAGTCTGTAAAAAAATCCTATCAACTGATACCGTATTCATCGCTGTATGCTTTGTATTAGTTGAGAAAAAGGGATGTTGACAAAAGAAATAATATATAGGATTATTCATAATGCTTAGTCCAATTAAGAAAGTGAAACTGAAATTAATTACACCTGTATTGTTTTGATTAGGAATTTATTGCTACAAAACACAATATTGTTACAAGATAATTTTATAACTTTTTATAATAATTTTAAATTTTTGTTTAGATTTTGGGGGAACAGGGGCTTCAGCCCCACGATTCCCCCCTCTGGATATGTGCCTGATTTCACTTTTAATATTTGTTAGTCTTACAGATATTTTTAATTATTAATTTTTCTATCTATTCAAGCCTCCATTCTGTTGCATAAATTTGGCAACACTGTAGGTTTAGAGTTATTTTTCAAATTCTTCAAGAAGCAAGTAGTTTGATTTAATATCTTTCTTTGTGTTTCTTTATGAAAAAGGAATAAATTCTGAAAATCAAAACAATGTGTGAATGTGGAAGTGTAAAGAAATGGAAAGTGTGAAAGGTATGAGAATAAATAAAGAGAGGTACAGGTACTTTATAATGGCTTGTAATACGGTACATTTTCAATATTTACTGTTAAAGACACTTTGAAGTATATAATATAGACCTTAAGACACAGAAGACTACATAAGAAAAAGGAGTAGGAACCAATAGAAATACAAACACCATAATGACATGCACAATGAAAAGTGAACCACAGTTTACATTTTACACTGCTACCATTAGACAAAGAAGAACCTAATGGTTGATTCCAAGACTGTGCAATGTGAACTGTCTTTCTATCTTCGTTGAGAAATTAATACCCAATGTTTTTATTTCTATTTTCTCAATTCATTTTTTACGGTACCTTCCTACTGTCTTACATAAAAATATTTTTTCTTGGTATAATTTTGTTAGGAAATTGCATTTTCAACCGATTTAAAAAAAATCAGACATAGGAAACTCAAATCCCTCTAATCCTATTGTATTCAACAGATTCGAGATTCATAAAAATCTCAAAAAATCATCTTATGGAGATACATTTATAAAAATCTTGACTTGATATAACAATTTTACACAGTTGGTAAATTGAATTGTATTGATTTTTGTAGTTAAAGAATAACAAAATCGCTAAATAGGACAAAATTGTGTTAGTATAATTAATCTACTAATAAAGTATTTTCGTTGTTGTTTATAACATGGTATAAATAAAAACAAAATAACATTTGTCAGTGACACCAAGCATTGAACAACTTTTTTTAAATTGAATTTCAAACAAATTTTTTATAATTCAATTTAGAATATTTTTACTTTGAAATTGAATATTTTTAAAGATTTGAGGATTCAAATTTGGATTCGATACTTGAAAGAAAATGTAAGTTTCTTATTCAAGAAAAATAGGGTTTTAGTTTTGACTAATCGCTATTAGAAATGTTATATAAATTATGAACTACAAAAAAAAAAAAATATTAATGGTTATTATTCACTGATTAAAGATGGTAAGTTTGTGCAAGAAACATATGAGTTATACATTTGTACTATGTTGTGTTATGTATCTATAATAAAGTACATACGTGGCACAATAAGTACATCTCTGTTCTTCTCACGATTGTCAGCTCTATGGCCACCTGCACAATCTCCAATTGTGAAGCGAGGAGTTTGTTTACATATCAGCTGGAACAAAATATACAATTATACTTTATTAGAAAATATAAATTATTAACATATTTTCAAACTTTATTACTAAGGTGATATGGATTTTAATAGAGCTTTTGTGTATCTGTAAAAACAAAAAACAAAATATATACCTAAACCAGGGGTGGAAAACTCCAAACTGCCACCCATAATTTTGTTTTGTGGCATACTTTACAAATTACTATTATTTGATAAAATTGAACCAAAGAAGGATTATCTCATAAATATCAAAGTCGAATAATAATATTTTCAAAAATGTTACTGATTTTCTCTTGCTGGATAAAATGCAGAATGGATCAAATAATTTTAATGTATCATGAATTATGACTAGAACTATTATGCTTGTTGAAAGCACAGTTTAACTGGTTTTTTGAACATTAAAGTATATCAATTTCAACCTTTTAATAATTTTTAACATTTTATTAATTCATCAGTGTACTATATCCTTTCACTTTATATTGCAAGTCTTAAGTTTGTATCTAAGTCTTAACCATTATTATGACTAGAACGTTAATAATCATATATTGACACAGGAGCACAGGCCAACATTTGCCTCAGAAACAGTGTTGAAGCAGTATGTGGCTGCTATTTACCATTTCTTTGAATTTTCTCTATGTCCCTCTTAATAGCCATATTTTTTAATGAGCACCAGAAAAAAAAAACCCCATCTGCCCTTCTCACCTGATGTACACAAACAACTTAGGACAAAAGTATGAAGGAAAGAGGAGCTTAGAAAGGATAATTCAAAGATTAGAAGACTTGAAGGAAATAATAAAATTCTGAAAGCTTTAGGAAGCAGAGGACAGGGTGCATTGGCGGTCTAAGTTCACTGACAAAAGGAATGAACCTGTAGTGAGACAGAACACCTAATAATAAATAACTCTGGTAAAATATGAAGGGTCCAAGAATTTATTTTGGGATATCTGACTGAAGATAAACACGCTATCACCTCAGCTATAGTAACTATACTTTCCACCATTTTTGACACAACCAACTTTGTCACACATTAATAAAAGATTTAAAATTAATCAAAACAACTGAACTATTTTGCACAATGCACTCAATATAATAAATGCATTTTCTCTTGTTAACATATTTTGTGTGATGACATGTTTAGATTCCATTGCTTAAAGTCTTTGAAACTTCATCGGTTTTCCAATGTTTCCAGATAGAAAACTCAGTCACTAGTGAGTAACCAGTGTTCCATGACACACCAACTCGCAGTACGACAGAAACATTTCAAAACTATCTCTCTGCTGTAACTGAATGCAGGTTGTTGGATAATGTCTTGCGACTTCACTCGCTATTGAGTTTTCTTGCATGTTTCAAAACTGGGGAACCTGGCCACAGAATGGAAGCAGTTTATGATGATGTTGCGATAAAAACGCCAGCATGTAAAGCCTAACTATATATGTGGCTACCATAAAGTCACTAACTTTTGTGACCATAATGCAGTCACTAGGCAATACTTACATTTAGAACTAGGCTTTGCGTTCTGGAGTCCTGATTACAAATATGGTCTAAGCGCACTGAGCCTGGTTTGGGTAGTAGTGGTGGCAGAGAGAAACTTTGTGCAGAGGCAGAGAGGACAATAGCAAACAATCGGGTTCCAGGAACCCTCATAAGGCAAATGTTTGAAAAATTGGAGGCCCCTGGAAGCTATTTAAATTGGCCCTCTTCTAGATATTTTTGAAAATTAGGGGGCCTCTAATCCATTTAGAGTGGCCAACTATGAGTACATCTTTGAAAATTTGATGCCTCTAGAAGCTATTTGGGGTTTAAATCAAGTCCAACCTTTACCATCATATTCTAGAATATCATAGGGGATTGAAATAAATCTAGAGGGCAAATTTACTTCAGAAAGGGGGGAGAGTGAGTAAATTTTTTCCAAGGGGGGTGGGGAAATTCCCCACCTGCTACCACCAGGTTCTGCCGCCACTGGTGTGTAGGATTCTGAAGCTGTCTGGTCATAATGGTTTGTTGAAGGGTGAGTATAAAATTAAGCACTTTATTCTGATGTAAAAAGTATAAAGGTTTAGCCATGGGCTAGAAACTTTGGTTTGAGTCTAAGTTGAGTACAAATTTAGTCTTCACAAAGAGTGAAAACAGCTAGAGTGAACTCTGGATCAAAAATACCCTGAATGTAATCGCAAACATTTGTTTTTGGTGTTCCGCAACTTACTACTTGTCAGGCCTATTCGTATATTTATACTAAAGAAGTAGGAATGAGAAATGAAGAATTTAGTTTAAATGTACTCAAATTTTCATGAGGAGAATACACAAATCGTGCTCAGGATTTTAAATGTGGATCCAAACAATATGAGCTACATAAGTGTGATGAGTACTGGTAAATACAATTTAAAAAAATTAGCTACACCTACCTGATATTCATGTTGGTACTCGTTTATTTTTGTAAGGGGGTTTTTGATGGACTTTTGTTTAAGGCGTGCCGAGAGTTCTTTTACCGGGAACCATGAGTTTCCGCAACTCACAAACTCTTCTAATGTGTCGTAAACAAATTTGTATTGGTCCTGAAATTAAAGAGAAAAATAGGTTAGGATCTTCTCTTATATACAGTCAACTCTCGATCACTCACTCGTATTAAAGGGGGTAGTGCGGGGGTCTGTCCAAGTTAGGAAAAGTCTGTCTTATCAAGGGGACATAAAGTTATGCCTATGGAATGAAAACTAATACTTTATCTAAAGTAATATTATACTTTAATGTGATGAGGTAAATAATACACAAATAACAGCGCTAGGTACTGGATTGGGAAAGGTTGAGATTACAATAGGCCTATAGTACATGCAGATTATCTAGACACTGTACTGTATGTGCGGGGGGGAAATATAATGGGGAAGTAGCACTCTGTTGCAAGATCTCCGCCAGCATTACACTACTTCTATAACATTTTTAGCCTACCAGTATGCGACTGGCGTGTTACTATATAAAATTTTACTTTCGGAAAATCTTGTATGAATTATTCAAAGTCTGAGGTATTGAGCTCCGAGTTATCAAGAATTGACTAGGTATATTTTTATATTCAATTGTCACTTAAAAACTGGTTGGTATAGCTCGACACATGACCCGCAAACTAACTTAAGCAAGAATAGCAGCACCTAGCATCCAGCCCTAGAAGCATCAATTGAAAGATTTGTTCAACATTCAAACAACTGTCTTTATTGTTGTATAAAACTGTGTATTTAATATTTTCTGGCTTCTCTGATTAAGACACATTATTTAGTACAGTTAATGATCTAATGTTGGTACATTGAGTTGTGTGCTGACCAAATGAATATAAATTTTTATACTACAAACGATTTAGAGACAATTCAGATGTTATAAAAAAAAAAATTGCTTCTCTCTTTATGTTGCAAGTTTATGAATTATACTCCATTTAACTACATAAACATTGCATGGGGACAAATTAAAATAATATATAATCAAAACTCTTTTATAATAAATTAATCACCTATTTAAAATAAACATTAAAGCTACACCCTTATCTTTAGCTAATGAGTCTAAGATGTTAACTCACACTGTTACTGGTCTGTGTGGATGGAGTTTAAATCCCGGCTGGGTGCACTGAAGGTGGTTTATAGCATTTAGTTTTCACATCCTCTTTCTAAACTTGTACAGATTGATTTACTCTTAGCTGCATTCTTCATTCTGATAACTTAGGTTAAGTTGTTAATCCTTTGATTGAATATGCACATCAATAGGTATATTTTATAAGAGGCACCACCTGGGATTGAACCAAGGAATACCGAGCAACAGTTCTTGGTATTAAGTATGAACTCTTAACCTACATTGTTATATAGGTTTTAAGTTATAATGAGGTAAATTACGTTTAAACTTTAGGACATGTTGTTCCCAATTATTTTTTTTACTATAAATATGATAGTTTTATATTGGAATGACATCTTATTTATACCAAATTTTCTATTAGTCCTTTTCTTGATTGTCTTAGTTTCTTAAAATATCCAAACACATCAAAGGCATCTTCTTCTTCCATCAACTCCATATTGGCATCCACGGCAAGGTAAACCCCCGATCTTCCCCCTCCATCGCTGAAATAGTAACAAAATGGAAAATGTACATTCCAAACCTTTCTAACTAAGTAAGAGATTACATTTGGGAAAGGATTTGTCCCGAGTAAGTTTGGCATAATTAAATTTTAAAAACTCTATTCAAAAGTTTTAAATTACAAATTTTAAGGTACACATAGGCTACTAATTTTAAATTTTCAAATCTCTCCTTGTGGTTGATATTGCGCAATGCTCATGACAGACAGACAGACAAATTCTTCATTTTATTAATATAGAAGATGATTTCAATAACCAATATTTATTACTTTCTAGCTAGCTAAAAACATTATTGTATTAGCTGTGCATTCCCATTGATTACTCCTTTCTACTATTATTACTTCTCATTATTTATTCTTAAGTCAACAACCCGAAGGTTGGTTTGATGTGATTCTATCCAACCTGAGCTGAGCATGCATTCAGCCTTACGGCTTGTTAACACCTTGTCCACAACATCTGGAAGAAGCCCCATGCACTAGGGGAGTTCAGAAAGTGTGTGGTTCACCATGCTTTCCTCACTGAATTTCTATGAGCGAGCATGAAAGAGCCCACCAAGTTTGCCAGAAAAGTATTTTTACCTATCTTTCAGGATTATTTTACAAGCCACAATCAACATGGGGCTGACGGCTTTACTTCCCCTAAGAAAGTAGTTGTGCTACAGATTTTTATCGCTCAAGATGAATCCATAAACCTGGGCTGGACTTGTTGAACCCATGAACAGTTTTCCGAGGCGAGCACTTTAACCCAAGACCACCAAGGTCAACTTTCTCACTACTACCAGCAACTATTAAAATTATTAGTTATTATTTCCCATTCATGTTAAATAATATTAAATTTACTCCTAATATGATTGTTATTAGCACCGCGTCTTACTACCCGTTCAAGTAATATACACTCACGCTAATATGATTGTGAGATGAAATGGAGGACCTACAGTTTAACGTGGGATCCGAACCACGGTGGAGGCCTGGCATTCCTCACATTTCATTCACAAGTTGTGATTAATACACGTCTTGTTAGAGGTGAAGGAAGGGTTTGGCAATCAGATAAATCTGTGCCAGGACCAAGGATTGAACCCCTTCCTCCAACACAAAAGTCCGACACCTTACCCCTCGACCGCCAGCTCACCTACTCCTAATAAATAATGATTACTTTTAGATTCCACTAAAACTACTTTTTTTTCCTACTTATTCCTTTAAAATAATAATAGACTTACAGTTCATTTTCATGTATTCATTTTGAGCCTTTGCTAAACTATGGTTTTTGCTTGGTATTATAAATTCCTTCTCGAACCTGTTATAATAATTTCTTGTTGTTACTACTATTTTTGTTAAAGATTCTCTATTAACGATAAAATATTGTAACTTTTCAACTTGTGTGATTAATTTGTTCCAGGGGTTTCTTTCTGCACAAGTTGAACTCAAATTGTATAATCTCAAGCGTGCTTAAATATAAAGTATTTTTTATACATACAATATGTATGTTTAAAATGAGCACAAAAAAATTACAACTACACTATAAGCTGAGTAGATGAAATACCACAATTACGAATCTTCTTAGCTTGAATTTGTTTAAGTTGAGGATTGTATTTTACATTATTACTTTTATTTCCTGTTGGGTGACCTGGTGGTCACGGGGTAAGGTGTTTGACTTCTGTGCTGAGGGTCCGGGGCTCAATCCTCGGACCCAGCACAGATTTATCTGATTGCCAAACCCTTCCTTCACCTCTGACGAGACGTGTATTAATCACAACTTGTGAATGTGTGGAATGCCAGGCCTCCACCATGGTTCGGATCCCACGTTAAACTGTAGGTCCTCCATTTAATCTCACAATCACCCTACCATTACACATTAGCGTAAGTGCCATAACCCAAACATGTAGTAAGATGCGGTGCTAATGATAATGATGCTGCTGCTGATGATAATGATGATAATAATAATAATAATAATATTAATATTTCCTGTTCATTTGATTTTATGTTTAATGCCATTTGTTGATCCCCAAAATCTATTTATACTATTTATCATTACTGAAACATTCATGTCCTATTTAAAATCGATAAATTCTTCTTTGAGTAAAATAGGGTACAGACATTTTTAGCTCCTTGATTGGTCAACTCACTTGCAATGCACCACCATTGGTCCACTGAGATCTGATTGTATGGTTCCAACCACCGACCTCACTCTTCGACGGAACTCCAAGATGGCGTTGGAGAAGGGGCAGGTATGACTGTGCCATTGAGTATAGTGGAACTGGATCAGATCTCTTACCACATCCTGAATAAAGAACTGAATTAGTTGGGATTGTTTTAAGAGCGTGTGCATCACATGCCAATCAACTATGTGATAAAGTCTGCTAGAAATAGTAAATTTACAAGAACACTATTGCACATGGATAATTTCTAACTAAACATTAATGGAGATAAAGAGTTAATAGAAGTTCCTAATAGTACTGAATATTGTTGAGATATTAAATTATATTTGTATAAAAACTGCATTGATAAGGCCATTTTTTACCATTTTAGAATGGCTTCACAGATAAGCACTGTGCACAAATCTTCATTCTGTCATAATTGGGACATATTGTAGTTACTAACAAGCAACTTTGTCACTTTGTCCTCCATCGGCACCGTGGAAAATTTCGAGTAATCCTTCAAATACGAATGCATTGCACACATTTCTGGCATATCGTTGGAATTTTCTTTTCTCTTTTATTAACATACCTTGCGCGAGCTGGGAGCTGAGTTGGGCCTGCTATGATGAACACTCTTAATAAGCATGTGTGAATCCTAGATTTTAAATTTTGAAACAAATCTGAATCAAATATTTTTTATAAAATGCGTGTTTAATTACTTACTCTATGGCATTAGGGGCTCAAAATTTAATTGCCACACTTATAAAAGTAAGCCACCTATCCCTATCTTGAGAGAGTTCTACCCAGTCCACATTATTACACCCTATCTTTTTCAGGTCCATTCTAATACTAACCCCCCCTCCCCCATCTGCGTTTAGGTATTCCCAATGATCTATTTCCATTAGGTTTACCAGTGTTTACACTGAACAAGGTTCTAGTTTATTCCATTCTCGCTGCCTTAGCCACCCACCATAATCTACATGACTTTATTATCATAAAAATGTCTTGTAATGTATAAAAGTTATGTAACTTATCATTATGTGACTTCCTCCCAAGTAGCCTCATCCCTTTTTGGACCAAATAACTTCCTAAGCATCTTGTTTTCGACATTGTAAATTTATTTTTGTCATGTAAGATAAAAATACCATGTTGCAAACATTATTTGAAACTGAATCTAGTAAAAAGATTTTAGTCATTAAAAACATATTTAAATAATGAATAGATTATTATTATTATTATGAAGTTCACAAGTTTGTAATGGTCAAGTAAAATAATGGATCAAAAGTTAGATCATTCAAAAGTTTAATTTCCAGTTCAAATTTTAGATCAAAAGTCATCCAATTCGAAACTGGGGCATTTTTGGATTGAAACTTTTAAATTTGATTCAAAATTTTGAATTTAATTAATATCCTAGAAAGATAAGGGTTCAAAATTTAAGCTTAGCACCGACTTAGTTTAAAATAACCAATAACAAATCCATTTTAAACATTTCTTTTTATCATGCTACTTTTACAAGTGTACCTACTTAACCTGCAGCATCGGACCTGAAGTTCTTCTAAGAGGTTAGTTAAACTAAAATAGGTTCTCATCAAATTTTTGAAATATAAACAATTTGAACATCCAGTTTGATAAGTGTAGGGCCTAAACAAATTGTAGGATGTGGTAATACATGATAATGAACTATGTAATTTAAGCTGTAATGTAACATCTCTTTTCAGTTGAGATGAATAGGATTTATATTTTTATTGCAGGACAGGAATGGAACGGGAAACGAGTTAAAATATAGGAAATCGGGATGGTAAATTACAAAAATTAAGCTTTACAATAACTTTAGATTAAAAATATATAGGCCTATTGATTTTTAAACTAATATAAAGACTTGTAAAAAATAGAACATTACTAAACATAATATGATATAAATAATAAAATTATATATATTTTATAAATTATATATTATTTATATAATATAAATAATAAAATTATATTATTTATATTATAAAAACATAGCAACAAAATAGATAGGGATGTCAGAATATAATTTTTTATCAAATCAAATAGCAATAGTTTGAGAGAATATAAAATAATATAAATTGAATAGTTAATTTTATTACATTTTGATGGAAATTATTTTAATTAGTTAACTTGATGTTTTCTTTTGAAAACGTTTCAAACTAAACTATTTTCAGAGTTCAAAAAATACTACAAATCATAATGCTTGATACCTCTTCAATGTTCTAAAAGAGGTTTATTAAAATCCCTTTAATGCTATCTATATTCAAAACTGCTAGAATAGCCTATTATCTTAGCTTGAAACCCTTTAAATGTTATCTAGTTTTGAAGCTTTTGACACACCTTAAAATGCTCTCTAGGTTTGACATCCCTTAAAAGTTAATCCCTTAAAGGTTTTCTATGTTAGAACACACTTTAAACCATTAAAATCGCTTAAAGTTTCTCTAGGTTTGAAATCTCTTTAATATCTATGCCACTTACTAACAAACTAAAGCTGCACACTCATAATTGTCTGACCTTGGCCAGCCATTTCCTTCCCCTCATTCCCCCGCGTTTCCACACCCTTAATTAATATGGTGGCAGCATGGACTATTATTATATTTCTGTCCTTCTATATATCTTTCAAGCTCTCTCACTTGTTGAACCTAACAAATTTAACTATTGATATACAGAGCACAATTAGTCACACTCCTTCCAACTTGTTTGCTTCTCCACAAGGAGAGTTAACCCACCTGCTCCTACTAAACAGTAAACAGTTTGCTACAGAACATAGAAGACGTCTGTCTGCAAAATATAAACAGTGATATAACAGTGATGAGTCTGCAGTACCATCAGTGTTGCCAGCTCTGTGAAATTATATCAAAAATAGTATCTAGATCGCAACATTGAGTACCATGGATACCCGCTGCAACATCAAACGCGCTTGTTTCCGCCCGAAACTTTAGGGGCAAGAGCCAATCCTGCCTGACTTAGGGGACGGCCAGAGCGCGCGAGCGACTTAAATATAAAATAGAACACATTGGTTGTAATGAGAAGTGGCCAGACTGGAGCGAGCAAGCGAGCGACTGAGCGCGCGCGCTTGAAAGATAAAACTGGTTCTATTTTTCAAGCGCACGCGCTCGACCCGGCACAGTCTAGTTTACAGGCGCTAGTCAATATTATTATAGGTTGGTTCACTGAGTGCTGGGCAAAATTCTCATTTTGACATTTTTATTACTATCGCTACTAACGGCCTAATTTAATTGGTAAGATCATAAACCATACTTATATGTATATGTATATGTATATATATATATAGGCCTATATATATATAGGCCTATATATATATATATGTAAAACTGATATGTTAAATACTTCAATATTATCAAAGTAGGCCTTTACAAATAAGAATCAACATTAGTGTGGAGAGAGGATGAGAAAACCACAACAATAAATAACTTGTTAAAAACCACCCTCAGTTCACTGAGCAAAGATTCGGAGCCTCCTCGTCAACAACTATCGAGAGTTATCTGCTAATCACGCGCTCGCTCGCATGCTTGTCAGTCTGGCCGAACCCTTATGGGAATGTATAAATAAATTCCCGACCATTCAGGATCCAAAGGCAGCGACTGACTTGTAACAGAACAGTGTTATGTAACACGCTAGTGAGCGCGGTGTAGCGAGCAACGAGCGGAGCAGCTGCTCGATGTTCGATAGAATCGTGCTCCACTCGACTGTCGGTTTTTCCACGAACCCCTTTGATTGTTACATTACAAGTCAGTGCCAGTGCAGGTCGCATACTGGAGGAAGGATGTATTTTGTGCTATAAACATTTTGTAGCAAGTGTCAGAATAAAATGGAGTGGAACAAGATAACCCTTTATTTTATACTGAACAATATAGGAAGATAACTATTTTGAGGGATTCTCAAAGATCGACAACATTATAATAAATTAAAAAAAAACCGCTGGTCTCGCGACTTATAGGTCCAACATTTCAGTTAGAAATTAGAGGGAAAAAATAAAATAAAATGGCGCACTGTTGAGACAAGCATTCAAAGTGAGCATCCGCCGCGCCCAATCAGGAACGTGAATCGAGCTTTGTAATGCAGTAAACTCCCGACTATCCGCAGGCAGATTATTCGCTTCGTGGTTTAACCGTGGCATCGCCAACAGCAAGGGATACGTTTTTGGGTTGATAGTGAATACCTACCGATTGTTGTACTCAATAAATCTCTGGGGAAGAGATGATGGCCAGAGAGTAGAGATGAAAATTTTCCAGGAAATTTAGAATCGGAAAATTTTCCGCAGTGGCGGCTTTCGGTGGAGGGTTTAAATTGTGGAGGTGGCACCTAGAGCCTATTATACTTCAAAATATATTGTGTTAAGAGACGAGTAGGTTATAGAAGGGGTAGGGGTAGTTAGGAAGCACGGAAGATAAGGGGAGGGACCAATATTGGGTCAACCTTAAACTTATTTTAGTTAACTTATTGATGATAAGAAATTGAAGTATTATTTATGAACATAACGAGTCTACAAAGGCTCACATTCATTTGTTTCTTTACTAGTTTTATTTAGCACCGCGTCTTACTACCCGTTCGGTTTATACGCCTATGTACTAATTACGCTAATGTATTAGAGATAAGGAAGGTTGAATTTACAGGAATTGCACCCAAATTTGTGTGGAGAGTGAGTGGAAAACCATTTAGAAAAAAAACTCCCTGAGTGTATCCGAATTGAACCCCGACCTCCCTGTCATCAGCATTCTAGTCTATTGCGAGAGTAGAGCGTTGGACCTTGCGGCCACCGAAGCAGGTGTTTCTTACTACTACTACTACTACTACTACTAATACTACTAATACTAATACTAATACTACTACTACTAATACTAATACTAATACTAATATTACTACTAATACTAATACTACTATTACTACCACTAATTATTATTATCACTGTTATTGTTATCCATTTAATCATTTGAAATCAATCAACAGGAAATAATAATTGAAAATTTTCCATTTTGGAAATATAAGGAAAATTTTCCTTCACACATCTATACCAGAGAGGCAAAAAGTTTATGTGGGGCGGGGG